>CABHPR010157381.1:0-19835 GCA_902168415.1 Peromyscus melanophrys | reverse complement strand
CTTGGAATATGAACACTGTCTAGATTCTAGACGAAGCGACAGCAGCTACACTTGGAACTCTGGCCTAGTCTCATCCACAGCAAAGGCTGTTATCCCTTTGGAAACTATAGGCTTGTTTGACATAGGAAGAAACAGCTTAGGGTGACCGCTCAGGTAGCCCGAGATACAAGCCTTCCAGGCCCAGTTTATCATGCCTTTTAGCTTTTCATTGCTCCCTGCAGCAGTAATTTGAATGACCAGATTCTCAAAGTTGTTGGCAGGGTGGGTGTTTTCCATACATGTTCCATCACATTCTGGTACAGCCAGTCACTGAGTTTGTTATGACCTTAGTAAGTTGATTTCTGTCCCTCGCCTGTTAAAATGGGACTGGATGGTAGTATACAGAGTTCTTGCCAGGATGAAAATATTTGATGCTGATAAAACACTCAGTACAATGACTGGCACATACCAGATCCTCACCCTTTTAACCTTGCCAGTGCGAAGGCCTGTTTCACATTCAACTTGAATTGGAAAGCTCTCCTCATCTTATCGAGTGTCTATGTTTTCCTCAGTATTGGACAAATAGTTTTCTATTACCTGTGTGTGCCACTTAGGACATTAAAAGTCTTCTAGGGGTGTGTGTGTGTGTGTGTGTGTGTGTGTGTGTGTGTGTACCTTATGTAGTCCAACCTGGCCTTAAACTTCTTTCTCTCCTCACCTCCTGAGAGTTGGGTATTATGGGTATTCACCACCTCACCTCCTGAGAGCTGGGTATTATGGGTATTCACCACCATGCACAGTTCTATGCAGAACTGTTATGGAACCCAAGGCCTGTCATATGCTAGGCAAGCACACTATTAGCTATGTTCCATCCCCAGTCCTAAGTTTCCTAATCCATTGTCATTCTACATTTTAATTTAAATTCAATTAAATTTGAATGCAATAATCTTATTTCCCCTTCCAAACCTACTTGTGCAAGTCATTGCTTCTGAAGCTTCTCCTGTGTGAAAGGACCACAAATGCATGTTTATACTATTTCCCCTGTGGAGATCCTTTATTTTCAGCCTGTGCTTCCTTACTCAGTATAGCTCAGCTGCGTACCATATCGATTCCTTCTCACCTCCTACCTCCTAAGTGCCTCTTTCACTCCATCCACCTCCTAACACTTTTTTTCTACCTAGCTATTCGACAATCTATACAGTCATCTTCTCCACTACCCTCCATTCTGTACTTGGACAGATGTTACATTTTATGGTTGGTGTATTTCTTCTCTTAATAAAATCCTTATATCTCTACTACCTAATTTTCACTTATCTTCTGGGGCATGTGTGACTTTTTTTTTTTTTTTTCCGAGACAGGGTTTCTCTATGTAGCTTTGGAGCCTGTCCTGAAACTCGCTGTGTAGACCATGCTGGCCTCGAACTCACAGAGATCCGCCTGCCTCTGCCTCCCAAGTGCTGGGATGAAAGGCGTGTGTTGCCACCACCATGTGACTTAAAGTTAGCTGTGAGTTCAAATCTTGATGCTGCCACTTATTACTGATATCCCCTTAGGTGGGTTCTTGAACCGATCTGAGCTTTAGTTTCTGTGCCTATAAAAGGCAGAAGATAATAGTGCTACCAATGTAGTGATTGGGGAAAGCAGGCCCAGCATATCCATTTCTTAAGGATGGGAGTACATTCTGAGCAATGTATTACGAGGTGATTTTTGTTGCGTGAACTCAGTCTCATGGGACAACAGGTGCAGTCTCTTGTTATTCCAGTTTGATCTCTGTTGCTGTGATCAACACCACTACCAAAAACAACTTAAGGAGGTTTCTTTCATCTTACCATCATTAAGGGAAATCAGGGCAGGAACCAATGTAGAGACCATATAGGGAACAAGGCTTACTGGTTTGCCTCCATGGCTTGCTCAGATTGCTTTTTTTAAAATACAACTGCCCAGAGATGGCACTGCCCACAGTGAACTCACCCCGTCTACATCAATCAAGAATATGTTCCTCAGACTTACCTGCAGACAATCTGATAGAGCATTTTCTCAATTGAGATTCCCTCTTCTCAAATGATCCTCTCTTGACAAAACAGCATAGCAAAACTATCAGCATAGTTGTTGGCCACCATGTTATGAGGTGTATGTCTATATTAGTATTTTCAAAATGGACACATTAATTTTGGGAACAATTTAATAACTTAGCTTCTTCTTTCCTCTATCAACAATTATATTAATGACAGGAGAAAATTTGTGAGTGGGGATATGGCTTTAATTTTTAATTTTAATTTTTCTAATCTTTTAATTAAAAATCCATTTATTTAGTGTGTGTGTGTGTGTGTGTGTGTGTGTGTGTGTGTGTGTGTGTGTTGGTGGTGGTGGTGGTGGTGGTAGAGCAAACATGTAGAGGCCAGAAGACAACTTTTGAGAGAGGGTTCCCTTCTTCTACTATATGGGTTCCTTGGATTAAACTCCGGGTGGGGGGTGTTTGTGGGAACGAGGCTCAGGCCCAGCAGTTCTCAGCGGAGCTGCCGCTGCGGCCATTGTTTCCTTACTGCGTGAGTGCTGCTCCGCTTGCCCAGCCTGGCCTCCTCAGGCCACCGTCTTTAGATTTGAATGTGAAATATCTCCCACAGGCTCATGTGTTTGAACACCTAATCCCAGCTGATGGTATGATTTGGAAAATTAGGGAAGCTTAAGGATTTGAGCTCTGACTCCAGAATGTGGGTTGCTATGGGCTGGCCCTTGAGGGTTATAGCCTTGCCCCTCTTCTGGTCCCAGTCTCTCTACTTCTGCTCAGCCACTGAGATGTGAATAAGCAGCCTTATGCTCCTGCCGTAGTCCTAGCTACCTCAGATGCCTTGCGTTTCCCACCATGACGGACTGCACCCTCTCAAAACAGTGAGTCAAAGTAAATTCTTCCCTTAAGTTGCTTTTGGTCAGTATGAAAAAAGTAAGGGCCTGGCGGTGGTGGCGCACGCCTTTAATGCCAGTACTCGGGAGGCAGAACCAGGCGGATCTCTGTGAGTTCGAAGCCAGCCTAGTCTACAAAGCGAGTTCCAGGAAAGGCACAAAGCTACACAGAGAAACCTGTCTTGAAAAAAAAAAAAAAAAAAAAAAACCAAAAACCAAAACAAAACAAAACCAAACAAACAAAAAAAAAAAAACAAAAAAAACAAAAGAAATAGCAAGGAATGCAGGAAATTGATGCTGGGAAGTAAAAGCTATTGCTGTGATAACCCTGACCACATGGTTTGCATGTGTTTGGAAGTAGAACACAGGAGGAATATGGAAAGAGCTCAGAGCCACCGGCTAGCAAAGCTTTAGTATGCAGTAAGCTCACAGTTCTAGGGTAAAGAGGGATGTCAAGTTGGCAGCAGTTTAAGAGAGCTAGTAATATCCTATCCCTAATCAGGAGCAGAGAACACTGGATGCATGCACTCTCGTGCTGAGCTTACTTATGTGTTTCAGAATCCTCTGCCTAGGGAATGGTGCTACCCACAGTGGGTGTGTCTTCCCACCTCGTTTACTGTAATCAAGATAGTCCTTCATAGACGTGCCCACAGGCCAGCCTAATCTAGACAGTCCCTCATTGAGACTCCTTTCCCAGGTGATTCTAGAGTGTACCAAATTGACAAAACTAAGCATCACAATAAGTAGTCAACGCGCAAGAGTTACAGGGTCTCTTAGTTACTGTTCCATGGCTGGGAAGAGACACCATGACCAAGGCAACTCATGGAAAAAGAAGCATTCAATTGGGGTCTTGCTTACATTTTCAGAGGGTTAGTCCATTATCATCATAGTGGGAAGGAAACAGGCAAGGCACTGGATGGGACAGTAGTGAGAGCTTTACATCCTGATCTACAGGCAGCAGGCAGAGAGAGAGAGACACTGGGCCTGGCCTGGGGTTTTGAAACCTCAAAGCCCATTCCAAGAGACACACCCCTCCAACAAGGCTCTACCTCCTAATCCTTTCCAAACAGCTCATCAGCTGGGGACTAAGCATGCAACTATATGAGCCTATGGGAACCACTTTCATGCAAACCACCACACAGGGTCATAATGCCTTGCACCAAAGTTCGTGAAAGCCACTGAATCCAGGCAATATATGGCAGGGTCAGATTCCCTGGAAGGAGGACTGGAGAGCCATTGTATGAAGCCTCAATTGCAATAGAGACCTCAGGACATTGTAGATATCAGAAAGATGGAATGTCTGTGGAGGAAAGCTGCCCACCAAGTAGAGTTGCCCAGAGATAGCCTACATGTGCCTCAGGTGGACCAGGGCCATCCAAACCCATCGGCGTTCTGATGTTGTTACCACAAACCTTGAGTAATGGATGTGGAGCTGCAGAGTTTGTGTTTTCTCTGCTAGGTTTTGGTCTTGCTCTGGTCTAGTGTTTTTTTTTACTATAGTTCCATTCCTCCCCTTTGGAATGGGAATGTTTAATCTGTGCCATAGTAGGTTGAAATTAGGTAAGTTGATGTTTTGATTATCTGGGGCTCGTAGCTACAGTGCCTTCATGATAGAAGGTTTTTTTTTTTTTACTTTTGAACAATATTGGAACTATAAGCCTTTTAAAAAGTACTTCTTTTCATTTTGTTTATTTATTTTTGTGTGTGTTGCAGGTGTTGGAGGCATATGTGTGCAATGACATGTGTAGAGAGGCTAGAAGACAACTTGTAGGAGTCAGTTCTCGCCTTCCACCACGTGTATCTTGGGGATACAACTCAGATTGTCAGACTTGCTGGCTCACACCTTTATCTGCTGAGCCATCCTGCCGGCCCGACTGTAGGAAGTTTCAAAGTTGGACTGAAAGTATATCGCATAATGAGATAACATGAACCTATGGGAGCCATGAATGGAATGTTAGAATTGGAATTAAGATGTCCCCTACAGACTCATGAGTTTGATCACTTGGCCTTCAACTGACGGTGTTTTGAAAGGTTGTGGACCTTTAGGAGATGGGCCATACCTGCAGAAAGTAGGTCTTCAGCTGCCAGGCCTTTTCTTTCATGATGAACTGCATCTTTATAAGCCATGAGACCAAATTAACCTTTCCTCTCATGTTATTTCTTGTAAGGTATTTGGCCACAGGACTGCCAGGTTGTAGGAATCATGATTGAAAAATCCCAAGGTATTAACTTACCCTTGTTTTGTTCAGGAGGAAACAAAACAAATCGGTTCTGTTTACATTTTGTCTATGTATTGCTAAGGATGGATGGACCCAGGTGTGTGTGTGCGCCGGGGTGTGTACTGCGGTCAGATTCCCTCCTTCACAACGTGTGTTCCCGAGACTGAACCCTGGCACACCCACGTGCACATTCACAGAATGAGCGCATAAGTAAATGCAATTTTGAAAGTTTCTCTCTCAAGACTAGAAGTTGCGGCCACATCTCTAGCCATCAAGCGTCTGTGCAGCGCTGGCCCTCCGCTGCTCTCCTCGCCACTCTCGCTGACAACCATAGATGCCCCCAAGCACTGTCTTTTCTTCCATGCTTAGGAACTGCTCTCAAACCTCCAGTGCCTTTTAATGTTTGCTTTTGAGACAGCCTCGTTGTATTGCCAAGACTGGCTTTGAACTCACAATGTTGCAGCCTCTACAGTTCTACCCCCAGATGCTAGGATTATAGGTGTAATCCACCACACCCAGACACAGACACCCTTTTTTTTTTTTTTTTTAAATTGTAAAGCATGAAGAAAAAAGGAAGAGGTTGTTATTTGGCAAATCTTGAGGTGTCTATCCTTGTTCCTTAGACCCAAGATCGACTTTGTCTTGCTTCCTTTTGGTTTCAGGATTTGTGTTTTATTACAGACTGGTATGTGTGGAGGTGCAGAACTGAAGAACTTCTGCAGGGATAGTGTGTTTATTTTCATCTCTCACTGTCCTCCCCTGGCTCCACACACAGACTCCCAGTTGGCGCTTGTGTGGAAGCTGTTGAAAAATTAAAGACACAGTCTTGATCGTGAATCTTAACTGCCGGCTTGATTGGGTTTAGAATCCCCGTGGAAGCGTACCTTTGGGGAGTCTACCAGGGCTTTCCAGAAAGGTTTAACTGAGGAATGCAGGGCTGAAGACTTCACAGAATAAACAGGAGAAAAGCAGTATTCATCTCTCTGCTTGCTGACTGTGGATGCAGATGGAGCATGATGAGCAGTCACCTCATGTTCCCACCATTGTGCCTTTCCCGTTAGGATGGACTATATCGCTTCTCAAACTGTGAACCAAAATAAACCCTTCTGTGTTGTGGAGTATTTAACTGTGTAAAGATGTGTTACATTTGTTTATGTTGCATTTGTTTAACGATATAATGTATTTAATGATGGAAAGGCGTGTTGCATTTGTTTATGCTACAGAATATTACTTTAACTGTGTGATGGTGTGTTACATTTGTTTATGCTGGATTTGTTTAATGATGTAAGGATGTGTTTAATGATGTAAAGATGCGTTACATTTGTTTATGCTGCATTTGTTTAACGATGTAGTGTATTTAATGATGTAAAGATTGTTGCATTTGTTTAACGATGTAGTGTATTTAATGATGTAAAGATGCGTTGCATTTGTTTAACGATGTAGTGTATTTAATGATGTAAAGATGTGTTACATTTGTTTCACCTTGCCTGCCTAAGGCCCCCATTGGTCTAATAAAAAGTTGAACAGCCAATAGCGAGGCAGAGAAAGGACAGGCAGAACTGCGGGCAGAGAGAATGAATAGGAGCAGAAAAAGCAGGGAGAGAAAGAAGGAGAAGAGAACGAGGGAGAAAGAGAAGGACACACCTGGGGCAAGAAGCCAGGCAGCTGCCAGCCAGCCAGATGTGAGAAGCAGTGAAGGTAAGATACACAGAAGGAAAGGAAAGTAAAAAGCCTGAAGGTGAAAGGTAGATAAAGAGAAACAGGCTAATTTAAGTTAAAAGAGCTAGCCAGAAACGAGCCCAAGCTAGGCTGAACATTCATAACTACTAAGCCTCCGTGTCAGGATTTGGGAGCTGGTTGGTGGCCCGGAAGAAAAAGCCTGGTGTACTTCTGTCATTACTTCTTGTCAGGTATTTGGTCATTGTCAGGTATTTGGTCAAAACAACAAGAAAAACAACTTACACACAGTCCCATCTCCAAAAAGACAACAGAACATTAAAAAAGATGTTGGGTGTCTCAGAGTAGAAACCTCTGGGGTGGAAGAGTATATTATAGCATCATGGAATATCCTTGCAGTTAATTTTCAAGCCAGTTTTTCCAGGCTTGATACAAAAGGATAGTTTAGCAATGCTTTAAGAAATAAAAGACATTCACATGTGTGCTCCCAATGATATTACATCTTATCCTTCTTATTTAAAAAACCTCTGAGCACAGGTGTTACGACAAAAGTAAGACTAGACACCCTGATATAAGTGGCATTGTGATGGGAAAAATCCTGTACGATTTATTATCTTCAAAGGAAAACATTCAGAAACTCTGATGTTTACTATGGAAGACAGATTTCAATTGCAGGTAGGAATGACAATGGAGGAGTTATTTCTAAAAATAAATGAGATAGTGTTGGGCTTTTCAACAGAGTTCTCACCTCATCGATCCATATAACAGGTTTTTAAATTTGTGGTGATAGCGATTGCATTGGCTGCAGTGCAACACATAAAGACATTCATTTAGTAATGAACGCATTAATTTCTATCTACTTCCAATCTGTACTCTCCTGGGTCTTAAGAGGGGTGCTGGCATGCTAGTGTTTCTCACACTGGGCTACAGGTAAGAATCACATGATGGTGCTGTAGATCCTCAAAGGGGATCTACAACCCGTGTTAATTGGTACATGTATATGTACCCCAAAGAATCTAAATCAAGGATTTAAATGTGTAGGCAGAGTTTTCCTGTTCCATGGCTGTTTCCCAAATAACTGACACGGAGACTCAATATTAATTACAAATGCTCAGCCAATAGCTCAGGCTTGTTACTAGATGACTCTTACATTTAAATTAACCCATATTTCTTATCTATGCTTTGCCACATGGCTTACTACCGTTTCTCAGTACGGTGTGCCCTTCTTGCTCTCCCTGCATCTATCAGCGACTCTCTCACTCCATCCTTCTTCATCCTAGTATCCTCAGTTTAATAGTCCCACCTAACTTGATCCTGCCAATCATCTTCTTTATTAACCAACAAGAGTAATACATATTCACAGTGTACAGAAGAATTATTCCACGGCACAAATGTTTATGTACTAATGTTCATAGCAGCATTAATAATAGCAAAAAATGCTGTAAAAATTCAAATGTTAGATGTGGTACATATATACAATGGAATATTGCTCAAATATCAAAAGGGAATGACATTTCTGATCTATGCTACAGGAGTTGGGGTTGTAGCTCAGTGATAAGAGTATATGCATAGTACGTATAAGGCCCTAGATGCAATCTCTAACTCCAAAAATATACGAGGACTGACACCAGTTTTAGTATGGATGAACTTGGAAAGCATTATGCAGTGAATAATCCAGATGCAAAAAGACAAACATTCTGTGGCCTGAATTAGATGAGGCTCATAGACTACATCATAGAGACAGAAAATAAGAGAGGTGGCTTCCCAGGGGCTGGGGAGCCAGGGAAGTAGAAGTTAGTTGTTTAATGGAGAGAGATCATGTGGGTTGAGAGTGGATACTGGTTATACCATGCTTGTGAATTCACTTCACACCACTAACTTGGCCACTTAAAAGTGGTTCCAATGTAGCCAGGCTTTATAGTGCACACCTGTAATCTTAGGATTTGAGAAGTGCTGGAATAAAGGTCAGGATTTCATACACTTTCACCATGTCGTGTGTTCTCCCTCATTATGAGTCACCCTCAGATACACAGGGAATTTGAGGCCAGCCTGGGCTACATTATGAGCCTCTATCTCAAGATAAACAAGCAAAACCAACCAAACAGAAAGTGAGGCTGGGAAGATGGCTCAGTGGCTAAGAGCATTGGTGCTTTTCCAGAGGACCTGGGTCCAGCCCTCAGCACCCACATGGCGGCTCACGCCATCTATGGCTCTAGATCCAGGAAATCCGACACCCTCTTCTCACCTCTGGAGGCATCAGACATGCTTGTAGTGCACAGACATTCGTGAAAGCAAGATACCCATACTCATAAAATATTTTTTTAGCATTTAAAATAAAAACATCAAAAATCAAAACAAAGCAACCATGCCCATAAATTAAAATAGTAAATTGAATGTTAGGTATCATTTATAGCCTCAAGAGTCACTTGAAAAACCCTAAGAGATGACCGATATCTAGTCCCTAAATCCCATAGACTAATTTTAGTTGGCTTGTGTTGATTTTTCTATCTTACATGTAATGAGGCCTAAGAAGGGATGCATTTCCTTCAGGATAGTGGGGCTCATCCTGGAATCTAGAGGGGAATCATTCGGGAAGGCTGAGTGCGGTGGGTTACACCTTTAATCCCAGCTCTCAGGAAGCAGCTTCTCTATTCTAGACTCTCCAGACTCCAGAACTATAAGCCACATAATCTTCTATCATTCATAAATGACCCACTTGTGGAGCGCTGTCCTTTGGGCCTAACATTGCCTTTACCATGGTGAATTCTAAACAGCAGCAGTTATTGTGAGAGGCCCTGGCAGATGGGGCCTGTGAACACTCCCTCATGGTGGTGGGGGTGTGTGGTGAGAGGCTCATTAGACCCAAACATGAAACTACAGCTACTCACTCACTCATGTCTCCACCCCTCAGCTATATATAATTCTGCATCAGCTGCATGTGGTTGTATGCTCAAGATCAGTGTACAAGAGACAGGAGGTTCATGGGAGAGACTCCACCTATGCAGATTGTAGGAGGTCATCAGCCATGCTAGGCTGGAGTTTTGCAATGATGCAGCTATTTGGTGATGGGGGTGGGGAATCACTCGTAAGTAATCCCTTACCCGTACTCCTGTATACAAGCCCAATAAACTCATTGGTTCAATAAACGAGAGGTGGGTGACATCATCAGTTTGGTCTTTCATTGGTGCTCTATCCATGGTGAGTGGATGTTTGTGCGTTGTCTCCCCAGGGAAGGTAATGGTTCCTGCTTCTGTGTTTTCTCCACCACAGTGGATTGTATCCCCTCAAATCATGAGCCAAAATAAGTCTTTCCTTCCTTCATCCCTCCCCCCCCTCCTCCCTCCTTCCCTCCCTCCTTCTTTCCCTCCTTCCTTCTTTCTTTCCTTCTTTTCTTCTCTTTCCTTCCTTCCTCCCTCCCTCCCTTCTTCCTTCCTTCCCTCCCTCCCTCCTTCCTTCTTTCCTTCATCCCTCCCTCCCTCCCTCTCTCCTTCCCTCCCTCCTTCCTAAGTTGTTCTTATCAGGTATTTGTCATGGCAACACAAAAAAGTAACTAATAAATTGGCTGTGCAGACTTCCCTGTTCAGTGCTAATCAAGTCACACCCATGGAGCACCTTAGCTGACCTGCTCCAACATCCTGACCATTTACATTTGGACAAGACCGTGGAGCCTAGGAAAGTTTCCCCTCTCCTCTTTAACCTCTATAACAGTGATTCTCAAAGGATGGTCCTACATCAGCAGTGTCAGCATCGTGGGGAGCTTTTTAGAAATGCAAAATTTCAGGCTCCAGCACAGACATCCTGAATCAGAAAATGGAGATGGGCCCCCCCCAACACTGTGTAGCTTCCAAAACCCCACAGGGGATTCTGGTCCATGCTAATGACTGAGAACGGGTCCCCCACACTTCAACTTCAAAATATTTTGGGGGCAATAATTTCTCTATGATCCCTCTCAGTCACATAGAGATTACTTCCTGTTTCACATCTAAATTTATCTCCTAAAAGCTTTGAAGGGTGGAGCCCTCAGTCTTCAAAAGTGTAAGAGACTGCTCTTACATGCCTTTGTGGGTAACAGCCTGGGTGGGTCTCAGCAGAAGGGGAACCAAGGAGAAGATGAAGATGCAGCTGTCACTGAGAAGAGGACACCAGAGCTGATCCTCGCTCTCCTTCCCTTGACCATCATTTAATAACTGGACAATCCAAGACCCATTCCAAACAGGAGCACTACGTATTCTGCCATGGTTGAGTTTTAAGGATTAACAGCAGGAATCTAAGGAGTTGGGAACAGTGTATAGTGGAGATGCTGAGAGTCTCCTTTATTGGTCAATATTAGTCCAGAAATTGCCTGAATAAAGAGCGCAAATCTGTATAGTCTCCAGGAACCGAGAACAGATGAGGAATAAAAATGGCCCCAGATGACAGTGATTTAGAATTTTATGTTTATTTCAGGGGACTCAACTTACAATGCCATTTTAGTATCCTGTTACTTCTATCTTCTTTAACTTGGCATGTACCCAAGCTCATTGATGTCGAGAAAATAGTAAATTTAAAAGCTCCCACACTGGCACCCTTATGTAGCAATGATTATCACTTTCCTCCCAAGGGAAGCATTTCCTTTTGGACTGAACTTTCACTTCCTATCATCAAGCCAATGCCAGAATCTTTGTACATTCTTACTTAGGTGTGTTGTATGTGTCTGTGTGTGGGGTACCTGCAGAGGCCAGGAAAGGGTAGCAGAGCCTCTGGAACTGGTGCTTGTGAGCTACCTGATATGGGTGCTGGGAACTAAACTTAGGTCCTCTGAAAGAGCAGCAAGTACTCTTAATCCCTTAGCCAACTCTCCAGACCCATTTTTTGCACACTCTTTAATGCTGTGATGACTTTAAGTTGAGAAAACAGGTTTTCTGTGCAGAAATTTTCCAAAGAATTTTATCACTAGAAGTGATTTATATCCCTTAGTTTATTCAATATTAATCAAATTATGCCTTCCTTTTCCTGGGTACCACTTTACAATTTACTTCATGAATTATTTGTTTGTGCATTTAGATGTCCCTAAATTTGATGGCAGATTCCGCTGGGTTGTCCTCTGGGACAAAAACCTTTTAATTTTAAAAATACGGATTTAATTTTGGAAATAGCATCGAGTATTCTGCAGCCTTCTAGTCCATCGTCACTGGTCAGATTCGCTTAACCAACAGTGACTCAGTTTCATCCTGGCTGTCCTCTGAGCTCAACACAGACTGCCCAGTTCTGGTGACTTGGAGTAGTTTTTTTTTTTTTTTTTTTTTTTTTTGGTTTTTTGAAACAGGGTTTCTCTGTGTAGCTTTGCGCCTTTCCTGGAACTCGCTTTGGAGATCAGGCTGGCCTTGAATTCACAGAGATCCGCCTGCCTCTGCCTCCCGAGTGCTGGGATTAAAGGCGTGCGCCACCACTGCCAGGCAACTTGAGTAGTTTTAAAGGGCTTCTGTTTATTCAAGTGCTTCAAAGCTGTTTGGGAACAAGGCTATTCCTAGAACAGAAAGCACAGGCCAAAGAAAAAAAAAACCCTTAAATGTTCCCATCATTCCTGAATTTGTGGTTGTGCTGTGTCAGTCTGTACTCAATGCAATAATAGCACAGACTCCAAGCCTTGGCTGCAAACGTTGGGTTTTTACCCTCTATGTTTCCTCCCATTGTGGTTAGTACTTGGGAGGGGCTTTCCGGATGCATACTCTTCAGTGTGTTTCCTAAAATATTTTGCATTGTTTTGCATGAGCGTATTTCCTACCTTGTGATACCTAGGTCTCAGAGAGCCAATATACTATATAAACACAGCCATCTGATCATGGTTTGTTACAGTGGTGAGGGAGGGCATCTTTATCCAGAAGATATGTGGTAAAATGTAAGTAATGTAAAATGTACCACTCACCACACCCATTTGAAATGAGTAGTTAGTAGCGTTAAGTTTACAATATGAGGCAACCATTATCTCTATTAATCTCTAGAAGTTTTTCATTATACTAGATAGAAACTGTACCCATAATTCCCCATTGCCCCTCAATAATGATCATGCTGTTTCTATGTATTTGATGCCCAAGGTAGTTTACATAACTAAGGCCATTTGATTTGTCCTTTGTGTCTGATGAATTCATTAGGCGTGATGCCTTAAAGGTTCAGCCATGTCACAGGGCATATCAGGATATTATTCTTGCTAGGCATGGCTGCACAGCCCCTAGGATAGGCAGGTAGACGAAGGAGGATTGTGCATTTCAGGCAGCTTAGGGCTACATATTGAGACCGTGTCTTAAAATAAAATCTTTTAAAGCCAGTTGTGATTGCATATACATATATAATCCCAGTGTTCAGAATGCTAAGGCAGAAGGATTGCCGTGAGTTTGAAACCAGGCTGGGCCACATTGTAATACACCTGCCTCAAAAACTTTTTTTTTTTAAAAAAGGCTGAATAGGGGTGTGTGTGTGTGTGTGTGTGTGTGTGTGTGTGTGTGTGTGTGTACAAGCGCACACTGTACTTTGTGCATTCATTTATCAAGTGATAAACATCTGAGTTATTTCCTCTTGCTGGCAGTTGTGAATCATGTTTCAATTAACATGGTGTGCCAGGCTCTGAGTTTCCTGAGTCCTTTCTTTCCATTCTTTTGGTCATATACCTAGCAGGGGGATTGTTGTGTTGTATAGTAATTCTGTTTAAATTCTTTGTGGAACTAAAGAAAATAAAAATTTTGAAGTATCACAGTTTGTCGTCACGAACCACAAGTTGCACTCAGGGCCCCACACATGATGTAGTAGAATGTCTTCAAAACAACATCTACCACAAGACCTCAGTGCCATTTAAACCATGGTGCTTAGAGTCATGGATACAGTGCCAGTTAGTTCTTATTGTCAACTTGAAATAACCTGCAGTCACCTGGGAGTGTAAACCTAGACTGAGTAACTACTTAAATCAGATTGGCCAGTGGCTGCACCTGTGCAGAGATTTTCTTGACCGGTGATTGATGTGGAAGGGCCCATCCCACTGTGGGTGGCACCACCCCTAGGCAGGTGGTTCTGGACTGTGTAAGAAAGCTAACTGAGTATGAGCCAGCCAGCAAGCCAGAGAACAGCGTTCCTCCATGGTTTCTGCTTCAAGTCCCTCCGTGATGGGTTCTGACCTCTCAGTACCAGCTGGGACAGACCCTTTCCTCTCCCAAGTTACTTCTGTCAGGGCGTTTTATCACAACAGAACGGAACCAGAACAGGTACAGCTTACCCTGACACAGAGCGTGCGTGGTGTGTAAAAGTAGTCCAGTTCCCGCATCTTGTGTATGCCGGGGAACAGGTTCAGTTCCCAGCACCCACATGGCAGCTCACACCATCTGCCTATCACTCCAGTTTCAGGGCTTCTGATACCCTCACACAGACTATATATATACACACACACACACACACACATATACACATATATACATACATATACACATATACACATATACATACACACACACATATATATACATATACATATACATACATATACATATATATGTATATATATTATAACACCTTTTCTTCATGGGAAATTGCTACTGATAAATTGCAAATGCTTAAAGAACTATCCTTTAATATAGGGTACTATCCTTAACATAGAAGGCATTTTTTTTTCTCTGTGTAGCTTTGCACCTTTCCTGGAACTCGCTTTGGAGACCAGGCTGGCCTTGAACTCACAGAGATCCACCTGCCTCTGCCTCCCGAGTGCTGGGATTAAAGGTGTGCGCCACCACCACCCAGCTTATAGAAAGCATTCTTACAAGTCAACAAAAAGCTGATCAGGATGATGGGCAAAGAACATCGACGGGCAGTTTACAGGCAAAGGCATTCAAATGTCTTTTGAAAATATGAAAAGACATGTGCCCTCTTTTTAAATAACAGAAATGCAATGAAATAATGCAACAATCCTAATGCCATCTATTAAACTGACAGATAAGAATATTGACACTGTTTTGACAAGACTTCAAATGCAGCATCTCATATTATTAGGGAGAATTTGAATTAAACCCAGAGCCTATGCATGCTGAAAAAACGTGCTTTACCACCGAGTAATGTCCCAACCTATAAATTGGTTATTACTCTTCAAAGGATAACAATATCTATCAAAGTGAAAATGTATTTTCTGTTTGACATAGCAATTACATTTCTAGATTTTTTTTTCCTGATTTTATTTTCACCAGTGGTGCAAGCCATGATAATAGATTAAGCTTCTGTTTGAAAGAACATTACATAAGCAAACCTAAGGAATTGGACTCCTGGGCAAGCAACTTCCTCCATTGTTTAAATCGTATTAAAGAACGTTTCCATATTAAGGAGGGCATCGTCTTAATGCGCCTTCCTATTGTTCCAATTTCCCTAAAAAATATGACTTCTCAAAATTAACAGTTTGAAGGAAACATTTGCCCTTTTTGATATTAAAAAAAATCCTTTGTTTTTAGGCATTTAAAAAATGCATATATTCACCAACTCAGAGCCATTCGGTTACTAACACCAGAGTAACTATGAAACCAGTACCAACTTCTCCTTCTCTTTCATTGCTGAGGCAATCTTAAGTACACGGCCCAAACTGCAGATTCATCATCCTCCTGCCTTAGTCTCCAAAATGCAGGGATTTACACGTACGTATCACCACATCCAGCCTAAGGCAGCCTGGAAAAATATTGGGTGGACAGTACCAGGTGTGCTGGATAGTTTTAGGTCAGCTCAACACAAACTAATCAGGGAGGAGGGAACTTCATTATAGAAAATGTTTCCCAAAGATGGGGCTTTAAAGCTGGGAGTGGTGGCACACGCCTTTCATCCCAGCATTCGGGAGGCAGAGGCAGGTGAATCTCTGTGAGTTCAAGGCCAGCCTAGTCTACACAGTGAGTTCCAGGACAGCCAGGGCTACTTAGAGAAACCCTGTCTTGAAAAAAAAATGGGGCTGTAAGCAAACTTGTAGGGCATTTTCTTAATTAATGACTGATGGGGGAGGGCTCAGCTCCTTGTGGGTGGTGCCATCCCTGGGCTGGCGGTCCTGGATTCTATAAGAAAGCAGACTGAACAAACCATGGGGAGCAAGCCGGTAAGCAGCACCCCCTTCACAGCCTCTGCATCAGCTCCTGCCTTCAGGTTCCTGACTTGTTTGAGTTCCTGTCCTGACTTCCTTTGATGATAAACTATGATGTGGAAACATTCGTTGAATAAACCCTTTCCTCCCCAAGTTGCTTTGGTCTTGATGTTTCATCACAGCAATAGTATCCCTAAGGCACCAAGGATGGACTATTTATCTCCAAGTTACTGGTCAGGGAGGTCCTTCAAGCTCCCAATACAATGCAGGCAATTTTCACTGTAATTGGTTGCCCATCAGAACTGGATGAGAAGAGCCTGTTGCTGAAGATACCACACACTCTGTTAGACAGACATAGAGAAATCAAGCTGGAGCTGGGGTAAAAGCTTCCCTCCGGCTAGGTAGCCCTCCCAGTGATGGAGGATGCTATGCAAATTGCTGGGAGGAACAGATATCAACAGTCTTATTCAGCTATGGATTTTGCATGCTATACTGTGGGTCTGCCAGGCTTTATGTGCCTACGAGTATCACAGTGGCAGGTTTGTTATGGAAATAACCAGCTGATTTCTGATTGGATCTGAGTCTTGCTCCACAGGAAGGAGACGGTCATGTCTGGTACTATAAACCTAGTTAGAAGCCTGTGGCTGGGGAAATCACAGGTCCCGGTTGGGAAGCCACTGATATTGTTTTGCTAAATGGATATGATGCGCCCATCAGATTCCCTTTTAAATAATTATACATTTACATTGTGAATTAGAAATTAGTGCTGCTGTCAGCCTTGGTCAGAGAAGCTTCTTCTTCCAGTGGCCAGCAGTGACTGTAACTGGTCAAAACGTCGACAGCAAATGACTACTGAATGCTCATCCCTAAAGGGGACATCTCTGTCACTCCCTTCAAGACCCAGGAAACATTGGGTTGGAACTATCACTGGCTTTCCTGTGCCTCCACCTTGCAGAAGACAGAAGGCTGGATCTTCTCAGCCTCTATAACAGTGTGGGTCTGTCTGTTCCTCATAATGCATATATTCCCAATTCATTCCCTATTTTATGGGGAATCCTAATGAATGTAAAGACCTGCGTTTTCCCTAGAATTCAATTTTAGGTGAGTCTCTTCATAGAAAAATAGAGACCCCAGAATAACATTATCCTAAACACCAGATGATTCATACACAAGAAATAGATATGCCCACTGCTCTGGACAACTGTTTACTGGGAAGCCTTAGCTCCCATGGTGCTGTGGCAGTGTGGTAGCAATGGATGTGGAAAGAGGATAGGAAGCTAATGCTGTGGGCCTCTCACCTGGTATGGGATCTAGATAGGTGAAAAATGGACTCAAAGCTGAGCACTAACAAAGCAACCACATTTGGAGGAGTATGTCGTAGTGCACAGATAGATGGGGTCTATGCCATGCAGCCATCTTCCTGGGGCTTCCACTCTAGAACTAAGTTCTCTTTTTGCCTTCAGGAATCCAGAACTGAGCAGCTTCTGAGAAAGAGGGCAACAAAACACAGAGAGGATAGAGTCTTCTTGCGGGGAGAGGGTGGTCAGCAACGGTCAGAGTTCACTGTGTTAGCAAAACTGGGCTCACAGCTCACATGAGTACTGCCCAGGTTGCCTTCAAACCTGTGATCTTTCTGCCTTAGCCTGCTGAGCAGAAAAAAAGGGATGACAGGTATATGCTGTCTGCTGTTGAGTTTATTATCATTAATGGCTGCTCCGCTTGATCTGTCTCTTTTAAACTCAGGATGTAGTTTTGCCTTTTATTATATTAACAGTATATTGTATCAATTGTCAGATGTGAAACCATTCCTTGCATTCCTAGGACCCATTCTACTCTGTCATGTGTGAAGATGATCCTTATATGGTTTTAGATTCAATTTTATAATGCTTTATTAAGGATAGTTTTCATTCATGTTGCTTAAAGGTTTAGGTCTTTAGTTTTATTTTACTGTAATATCATTGACTTTAGTAGCAGGGAAATATTGAAAAATGGTTTCTATTAACCAATTTTTTTCTAAGAGTTTACTTTCTTATTTCTTTGCACACCTCATACTTTTTTATTGAAGATTTAAACTTTTAGATAATATATTTTGGTAACTTTAAATTACCCCTCATTCCCAAAGATTATTGCTGTTCTTTGGTTTATTAATGTGTTTGGTTTAGTAGCTTGCCTGGGTCAACTCTGAAATTGTTCTTCCTCAAAGTATGTAGACATGGATTTATTTATTTATTATTTTTTTATTTATTGCACCAAGAACCTGATCCAGGGCCTTAAGCTTGTTAGGCAAGTTCTCACCACTGAGCTAAATCCCCAACCCTTTTATACCTTTTGTTGCGGGGGGAGGGGTTATTTATTTTTATTTTTTATGTGTGTGAGTGCTTTGCCTGCATGTATGTTTATATAGCACATGTGTGCCTGGTGCCCATCAAGGCTGGACAAAGGCACCAGATCCCCTGGAAATGGAGTCACAGATGGTTGTGGGTCCCTATGTGGATGCTGGAAATCAAACCCAGGTCCTCAGGGAGAGCCATCAATGTTCTTAACCACTGAGCCAGCTCTCCCTTCCCTCTGCTTCACTATTAGTCCTAATTTTGTTTTGTTTTCTGAGATGAGATTTTACTAATATTATCCAGGATGGTGTCAAACACTCAGACTCTAGTGATCCTCCTGCCTCAGCTTCTCACGTGCTGGGAAAACAGGTGTGGGCCACTGCACTGCACCTTCATTAAATCTTTTCTTCATTAAAACTCACTCCTTGACCCCCGTGTCTGAAAACTTGATAGTAGTTAATGACTGGACAGAGATTGTGTCCCAGCCCCTTCAGCCATTACGTCTCCCACGTTCTGACAATAGATTCGTGAGAACAGAGAGGAGTGTGGTTCAGTTTCTGCCGTTTTCAAGCCTGCCCCGAGGTTTACTTCTGCTGTGTCCTTACTTGAGTCTTCTGTTCATGCTGAAGCTGTGCTGACAACTAGGTCCTCTCTGATTTGAATACTTAGAGCAAATTCATGGCACCTGTCTGTAGCCTCCACCGCAGTCTCATTCTCAAGCTAGTGACGACGGCCTTCTCCAGGCGCCTGTTGCCAAGGCTACACCATCACTGGCCGTGTTGAGCACAAGCATTTCTTCTGCTCTAGTTCTAAAGAGTCCCCTTCACCCATGACAGTGAAAATACCCATGACAGAACCTCTGTACTTCAAAGCAAGGGGAAGGAAATGGGAACAGATTCCGGCAGAACATTGTAGAGATTCACTGTTATTGCCCCAAGCTGAGAAGGTTTTCAATCACACATATTGTTACATGCCTCTAGGTGATTTCCATAAGTGATTTTTCCGGCATAATAGCTGTGGTTGGCTTTATTGATATTGTTTGGGGTTTTTTTTTGTTTGTTTGATTGATTTTTCTTTTTTTTTGGTTTTATTTTTATGTGTCTTTGTGAGTGTATGCTGTGTGTGAGGAGACCCTTCTCAAACACCCATAGCTCCCCAAAGCAAGAGACACCTAAGTAGTGCAGCTTGTCCTGGGGACTCTGGCAGAACCTCTGACCAGACATGTGATTGGTACCAAGCCTCAGCCAAGAATGTGTTCAGCAGGGGAGGGAGGGTATGACATCACTCCTGCCATCCTACACCAGTCTTCACAGATCTGCCGTGCCAGGAAGACTAACACGAGCAGATAACCTCCCCACGTACCAGTCCTAACCCAAGTTATGGGAGCCAAGAGCAGCTAAGAACCTAATGAATTTGATCTAAGTACTCAGATCAGTTAGGAACTGACTAGATCTCTACCCCAAAACCTCTGATGTCTGTGATCACAAGGACGTCCACTCATTTGTGAAGCTAAGAAAATGACAAATGGGATTCTGGGAAAAGGGATGTAAAATCATCTGATAGAAAAATACATTTCTAACTGTACTCAATAGAAGGGAAATCTCCCTACAAACAAAGTGTTTTTTCTCTTGCTTAAGTAGTGGTTTTCCTTTTTTTTTT
>CABHPR010157380.1:1015-40751 GCA_902168415.1 Peromyscus melanophrys | reverse complement strand
GTGGGGGGACAGCAGGCTAAGGGAGGTGGCTTTGAGGACACACACTTGGCATCCCATGAGGGCAGAGGAGCACACGTGAATCTTCTCTGGGTGAAAGTCTCACCACTCAATAGGTGACTTCTTGTCACTGAATACAAACTGTTACCATCTTTTTTTTACTGGTGATATGTTCTCCTCCAACTAAATCTAAGCAAGAAATACCTTAAATTTTTAAAATACATTTTAGGTTTTCAAAAATTAGCTCAATGTCTGGGAGTACACGTGTGAGACTCCGGGTTCAATTCCCAAAAATCTCCAGCAACACCCCATCACTAAAATTAGTTTCTCTCCTAAATTCTTAGTAAGGAACTGACTTTGGGCTATTACATTGTGATTATTGTGCCATGTAAAAATTTTAACTTCCTAGCCACAATGTAAAACAATTACAAAATGTGTCAGACAATGTTGGAATCTTAACAGGATATTTACTCTTTCTTCATAGCTCCAATACCAGTGTGACCTTAAAAACAGTAAAGGGAAAATTACAGTTGTTCAAGACACGCCAGAAATACTGCGTGTCAAAGAAAACCAAAAGAATTTCAGCTCGGTACATTTCCTATTTACTCTCCGTCTAATGCTAACCTAACAGTGCCGTTCTCTTTAAGAAGGTACATAGGCACCACACTCACACAGGCAATTAACCTCTAACTTGCCAAGTTGATGCTAGTGGGTCCTTGGTAAAATGCCCCAAACTGTGTTCCCAAATCATCACTCCTGAGAACATTTGAAATAACTTAAATCTAACAAAATAACTCTTCTCTTTGTATTTTTTTAATCTCCACTAGTAACTCAGACAGTAACACGTGTTGTCTTGTTCCAAGAAGGTGGATTTGTTTGTGATGTGATTTTCTCTTATTAGCCCTCTACAAAATAACTGACTGACTGACTGACTGACTTTGCATTTCTTTAATGAGTTCTGTGGTTTTTCATCAACATTTTCTGTTTTTTTTTTCTCATCCTGTATTAATATACTGTGGTATTCTAAAGAGAACTCTCCAGCTGGCAGGCGGCTGGCCTTGCCTATATGGTTCTGGGTATTGATCCTGACAGGAGGACTTCAAATGCGATGCTTCAGCTCTTGCCTGGAGACACCGTGGAGAGTCTTTGTTTTCACAGAAGCCACGCGGGCTAGTCTTTCACCAGGCACTGCCCAGCTTCCCTTCTTCCTGTGTAACACTCTCCTGATTCTGCATGCCCAGGTTCTGTATAAAGAGGATGTCTCCCCGGGAACAGCAGTTGGAAAGACCCCTGAGATGCTGAGAGTGAAGCAAACACAGGACCACATCAGCTCGGTAAGGACACGTCCGAGTCACTTGTCCTATTCGCAACCCGACTTCGATAAATCTGCAACTTCTGAGTCACACTCTAAAGCTGTCACCGGAAACAGCATCCGACCTAAAAGCAGGTGTCCAGACACTGCTGCCATCACATGCTGTGTGCCGGTGGAGGTTCTCAGGAGAATGAGGGTAGATGTGGAAAGCAGAGGCTTAGGAGAAAACAGGACATATCAGCATCGAAGAATGAACCTTTCTGGAGACACATGTGTGGCTACATATGTCCTGATCAAATGGACTGCTGGGTATAAAGATGCTGGTGGTCAGGAGACCTCTTCCTACTTTTGCATTCTCTGATTTCAGTTGCCTCTCAAGCAATCTTGGTCCCAAAATGTAAAATGGAAAAACCCAGAATAATTATTCTTTCTGATATAATAACTTTCGTGGCTTCCCATCTCATCCTACCTGGGGCACGAATCATCCCTTCATTCAGTCCATTCCAAAGTGCGTGCTACCCATCCCCTGGCTGTCCGCATTGCCAGATTTTAGTATGCAGTGTTTGTGTTCGGGGAGCCCTTGTTTTCTTAGTGATGACCCCAAAGAGCAAGAGGAGCAACGCTGGCCATGCAGACAAACACAAGAGCTTGCTGTGCTTCCTCTGTAAAAAGTTCAGATGTTCCACATAAGAAGTAAAAATGCCATCTGCTAAGGTTGCTAAGAGATACAGTATAATGAATTTTATATCTGTGAACTTGGAAAAGAGGGAAAGAAACCCATGCTTGTTTGCCGTCCTGCCTCAAAACTACAAAAACAGAAAGCCACAGTGCATGGCGAGCACTTAACTAAGAAAAAGGCAATCTGGGTGTGATGGCGCACACCTTTACACTACCACTCAGGAGGCAGAAGAAGGTAGATCTCGGTGAGTCTGAGGTGAGCCTGGTCTACAGAGTGAGGCCTTGTCTCAAGACAATACAAATATAACTAAAGGAGAGCTGGGTAGTAGAAAGTGTAGTAAACATGCACAATCTCCAACCCCCTGAAAAATACAGGACTACTAATCAACCATCCACATGTGGTGGGAAGATTTCAGCATGCACTTATACCTTTGTGTCCCCCTTTCCACATAGGTCAAGTATAAAGAAGCAATTGGTCAAGGAACTCCGATCCCTGACCTGCCCGAAGTGAAGCGTGTCAAGGAGACCCAGAAGCACATTAGCTCGGTACGGACAGACTCTTACCCGGCATGCATTTGTGTGATGGGCCACCCCTCAACTGGTACCCTAGTTCCATCCATCCCTTCCTTCTGCCAAAGGCCTCTCATGCTTAGGGATGCTGTGCCTCCTCCCTAGTCCCCCTCAGATCACAGAAGTAACCAAGAGACCTCAGTTGCAGCTCATTCCCTATTACTTCTTATATCTTCACTGTATTGTAAACTTTATTTTGAATTTCCTGTCCACTAACCTGAAAAGAGAACAAGCCCAGGGGTTCTGTGTTGCTTTGGGTTGTAACTTCTTGCCTTTCTGTAGTTTTGTTTTGTTCTGGTGGTCCACCTGCCTCTGCCTCCGTGTGATGGGACTCACGCGTGCACCACCATGCTGAGCTTAGGCTGCAACTTACTAAGAGGAAAGGAGATAAGAATTAGAAAGTGGGGATCCCTCACTCTTTTTGTTAAAATTTACAGTCCTTCGATAGTGCTTGTTAAAAAACAAACAACAAACAAAAACCCACAGATTAGTGCAGAGACTGAGGACATAGCTCAGTGATGGAACACTTGCCTCTCATACATGAGGCCCTGGGTTCAATACCAATGCAACAAATAAAACATAAATAAACACAGTGAAAAGAGACCAACCAACAAGCACTAGCTTGCTTGATCCCGAAATCATGGCAAAAATTTCAGAGAAAGCTGCTGTTCCTGAAATACAAAGTATGCCTGCTCATATCAAGTGTCCAACTAGGGATCACCTAAGGTTTCCTTAAAGCTGGAGGTGTATGCATGCCTGTAATCCCAGCACTCAGGAGGCTGAAGCAGGAGGGATCCTGGGAGTTTCACACCAGTCAGGGCTAAGTAGCAAAAGAGCCTGTCACAATTTTATATATATATATATATGGTAATACAGTATATATATGGTAAAACAGTAAGAAATGCATAAAATTCTCAGTGACTCTGAAGGAGGAGGGATTAGAACACCACATGGTTATTAGCAAATTATAAAACAGACAACATGTGCTTTGAGTACAGGTATGTAAACCTAGTATGCACAGGATATAAGCCTGGATACAATGAAATGGTTAGTTTGGGGTTGTTTTTTTTTTTTGTATTTTTTTTTTGAGGGGCTAGTTACTGGCAACTAAACCCAAGGCTTTGCACATGCTAGTCAAAAATGTTTCTCGTTAATTAAATTTGTTGTCATAATTTAATGCATTTCAAGAACATACTAAGTATTGACTGTGGAAAATGCAAAATTAAGGATCCAGTTTTCAAGATGGCAAAATTTCTGCAAATCTTTATGGACTTTGTCTTGCTTTGTCCCCGAGTGCATATTGCAAAGGTAGCTTGTCCCCATGGACACTCACCCAAACACCCTCAAGTCGCTGTCATCTAAAGCATTTGTGGTCACCTTGCTTTCTGGGTATTCTAATTATTCTGCAGGTTCTGTACAAAGAAAACTTGGGAACAGGCATTCCAACCACTGTCACCCCAGAGATTGAGAGAGTCAAACGCAATCAAGAGAACTTTAGCTCGGTATTTACAGATATATGAAATAAGAAATTCTTTCCCATAAAAAGACTACCAGAATAACCTAGCAGTCTACTTTTCACAGTAACATTTAACGACCCTGTGTGCTTGTGTATCACCCTCCCATGAAAGCCATCTGACCCTCTCCAGAATGGCCACTCTTCTCAATGCTCCTTAACATGTTCAGCAACTGACTGGTGTGAGCTAGATCTGAAATACAATCAGCAGCATTAACAAGCTTCCTCGGGGTGCTGGCACCCCCAAACCCAGTGCTTCCTACTATATCTTTCTGTTCTAAGACGTAGAGTTCATCTTTAAAATTGCAACGTGCGAAAGCATTGCCCTGACTAAATACTGCTCTCTAAAATCTCCCTCCCCACCCACACCCCAACCCTCCTTCTGCTGTCTCTGGCTTGTTTTGAATGTCTTCTGGGTACTTTCTTGTATCTCACAGGTTTTGTACAAAGAAAGTCTGGGGAAAGCGACCCCTACAGCTGTCACTCCAGAGATGGAGAGAGTCAAACGCAATCAAGAGAACTTTAGCTCGGTATTTCTCAGGGGCAAACATCCCAACCCTAATTCTTATTAAAAATAACGATCACGTTGATGTCTTTAACATACAAATGTAAAATTACTAAATTCATATGATGAAAGAATGATGCCAATATTACTTAAGATTTCAACCCAAATCTAATGTAACTTTTAATACTGGTGTGAAATTTTAACTTTTTTTTTTTTTTTAAACACAGCTATACATCACTTTCCTTCAAAACCTTAAATTCTCAGTTTCCTTCCTCCGGTTCTAACTAGAGTGGTACAGGTCAAAAATAAAATCTAACATCCCCCCGCCCCCAAAGGACAGCACTAATCAGAACTGTATTTATTGTGGCTTGAAAATTTGTTTTGGTAGCTTTTCCTTAATGGTCATGATTCTTAAACATCTTCACTTGAAAACAACAGACCGGGGCTGGAGAGATGGCTCAGAGGTTAAGAGCACTGACTGCTCTTCCAGAGGTCCTGAGTTCAATTCCCAGCACCCACATGGTGGCTCACAACCATCTGTAATGAGATCTGGCGCCCTCTTCTGTGTACATAATAAATAAATAAAAATAAAAATCTTTAAAAAAAAAAAGAAAAGAAAAAGAAAACAACAGACCAATTCACAGTAACTCAGGAATACAAATTTACTGATGTCAGCAAGTTGTGTTTGTGATGCAAGTGAGCTTCCCTTTGAGGAATGTATTCAGGATCACTGCTAAGTTGATAATGTATGCCGTCTTGATGTTTATGGATATTTATTCATCTCCCTAAGCTTTCTGTTTTTCTGATTCCGTGCTGTCTCTACCTCATTATAGATAGTAACCTTAATTAGCTAAACACTGTTTGATAGCGCCGAATCCTGTGTATTTGAGAAGGTATGTGTAAGTGAAGCAACCCTGAGTGTGCATCGATGTCACGGAGGGACCAGCCATTATGTGGTGTGCAACTAAATGCACAAAGTGGTCCACGGTTGCTCCGTTTCTTAGTTTTACTTTGCGTCTCTGAAAGACCAAGTACTCTTGGAGATTTATTTTAAATTCAAATGTACCTTAAAGATGGATCCAGGCTGATGTGATTGTTGGTTCTGTGCACACAGATACTGTACAAAGAGAACCTGAGCAAGGGGACCCCCCTGCCTGTCACTCCTGAGATGGAGAGAGTCAAGCGCAATCAAGAAAACTTTAGCTCGGTATTTGCGAGAAAGTTCCTTTAACTCCATATTAAAAAGAATAATTTAGATAAAACAAAATTCTTATTAGTTATCCCTTTATAATAATTTAACAAATTCCTTGAAAAACAAACTTACCAACTGAATCCTTCTGTCCTGGATATTTTACTTACCATTTAATTTCTATGCTCTGTACTTTCTGAAATCCCCCTGTAAAACGTCTTTACGTTAGATGTATAGGTACATCTCTATTAACTTAGCGTCTGTATGCGGTGTTGGGATTGGACTTGTGACCTTGCCCAGACCAGGCAAGTGCTCTACCATTTGGGCTCCCACTTAACGCTTAGTGTTAGTTCCTCTCCTTTCCTGCGCCATTAGTACTGGTACTTTCAAAACTAACTGATTTCCGAACAACGCAAACCTGGGAGCTTGTATTTACGTGGAAATCTTTCAATCTCATGGTTCTGGGTTCGTGCAACAAGAAAAGACACTGACCCAAGGCTGTGTGTGGTAACAGCACCTTTGCTTGGAAAAAGTGGTGTCCTTACCACAGGCCTCACCTGGGTAAACAGCAAAGATAAACGCTCCGCATTGGACCAAGAGCCTACTTTGATAGTTGTCCTAACAAGCCATTTTATGACTAGAAATTTATACTTTCCAATTTTTTTTTTTAGGACAGGATCTTACTATGTAGTCCAGGGTGGCTTTAAATGTGCCATCCTCCTGCCTCAGCCTCCCTAGTACTAAGATAACATGCCAATTAAATCAGAACATGTATTTACATTATTGTTTTATTAACTGATGTTCCTGGAAAACTACAATAATAAATAATCTGTGATCCTTCCATGTAAGGAACTTCTGGACCTGAAATGGAGGGAGATTCACATATCCTCTGAAAATTTAACTGGGCCCACTTTGGGGAGGAGGGTTGATCTGAATGTGGTTCAAGTCCTTCCTAGCAGTTTGATTTTCTGTGAAACAATTCCCCTTTCACACAATTAGGTCAGTAAGTTCCTTTGACTCCAATCTGTTTGGTTCCTAATTACCGCTCACTAACAACTTCTCAATTCCAGTAAGTTTTCATTGTGTGCTGATATGTCTTTGGGGGTGTTTCATTTACTGTTTTTCCTACGAGTTCATTATTTCTTTTTGAGGAAAGGTATCGCTTTTCAAAATGATATTTTAGTTATTTCTATATTACAGTGTATTACTATGCGTATCTATTTGAAACTAATAATTCTAATGGCCCTGGACAACTTTTTCTTTGTTAAAGTATGATTTGTGTTAATTTTTATTGGTTATATTAGACAACGTTGTCCATTGGTACCCAGGCCTTTTAGATACTATGGGAAAGACTGTATATTAAACATGGACTTTTGGGTTTGATTATTTCTCTAACCTTAACAAAGACCAGCTTAGTCAGAGATTCAGTCTGTAGTTGTAAATGCCTATTATGCGCTAAGACAAATGTTTTATGTAGAAAAAAAGAACTGTTTGCTGACTCGGTCAAAATTTGTCTCTTTTTGCATAGTGAGCATTTCTATGCTCTCATAGAACTGTATTTCTCCCTAATCCTGTGGGTTAGAGTAGAGAGTTGAACAGATGAGCTGTAGGCATCACACAGCACCAGGGCAGTGGGCGTGGTCTTTCCTGCTGGATGTCATATCTCATAGTCTGACTGCTTGTGTCCCCTTCCCACCCCCCATGCTTTCTTGTGTCCTACAGGTGTTGTACAAAGAGAACCTTGGGAAAGGGATTCCGATCCCCATCACTCCAGAGATGGAGCGAGTGAAACACAATCAAGAAAACTTTAGTTCGGTATTTAAAAAAAAAAAAAGACAAAAAATCCCTTTAACTATTTTAAAAATGCTTTTTAAAAGATTAATGACTAGAATTTTAAAATCTGATTAACTCATCCCAGTTTCTAAAACATGACCTGTTTTGTATCCAACTTAATGCTGCCATTTCCCATGAACCAGTTTCCTTGGTTAAACATTAACCTGATCATTAAAAGTATTCCAGCTTAAAAAAATAAATAACACCCTCGATGTCTCGGCATCCGTGTTTACCTTGCTTTGGCAAATGTGACGTGAACACACAGCTTAAAAAGCACCATTCTGTGAAGATCTGGCCTCTGGCTCATTTCCTATCCTAACCTCACCCTCTCCTGGCACCTGCATAGTCCTTTCCAAGTTCCCTTTTTAGCATCCTATCATTACTCTAGTTACCTTAAACATAATTATTCCCAATATGTTCACCCAGACTAAAAATTAAATACGTGGACTTCATTGGAAAGTCAATAAAAGTATGTATGAATCTTCCCATAGATGGTACTTCTAAAACTCCAACATCCTTTACATGATTTATGGAAATAACTTTCTTGGTTTGGTTTCTACCTCCCGCTTTTCTCTCATAATGATGACAACTAATTTCTCCCTTTTGTGGTACTCTTTAATTGCTTGTGCTGCAGAAGTGAGCTCAAACAACAAAAATAACAGAACCCCTTGAATGTCTTCATCTCCGCAGCGCCTTCCTTCAATCCTCTCCTCTTCCAGGTTGAAGCTTTTGGCATTTCCCCATCTCTAACTCCTTTTTGCCCCCTCCCACAGCCGGCTGCTCCACCAGGGAGGGAAAGTGACTGATGGCCTTTTGTTCTGCATGCCTCTTACCATACAGGTGCTATACAAAGAAAACGTGGGGACAGGAACTCCAATCCCCATCACTCCCGAGATGCAGAGAGTCAAACTCAATCAAGAGAACCTTAGCTCGGTATTTTGGAAAGAAGCAGGGGGGCAGGGAGATGCCATTTAACTCCAGAACCAAGCTCATCATTAAGCGCTCTTCCCTTCCTTTGCTTCTGATATATCTTTGTAAAAGGATTTTCTTTCCCATCTGTTTGTTTGACTTCACCTGATACTTTTAAACATTTTTTTAACAAAAAGAAGTAAATATTTTAGTTTTGTGGATAACAAAACCAAGTTCTAACCATCTCAAATCCCCGCATTTGCTTAGGAGGTACCATGCTCACAAAGATGAGGGGAAAAAAGAACAGTATGGATGACTCTAATAGCCTTTCCTAGCTAGCAGTTTATGTCCTTGCTTCTACGACACGCAGCTTCCCAGCCCAGTAACCGCGTCCTTAAACAGCACACGGCAACTTGTCAGCATATAACTCCTGGCTCCCGTTAATTTATACCAAAGAAGTTGATCTTGCCTTTCAATGAAATGTCATTTACCATTGTTTTCTCTGATAATTTCTCATTGTACAGGTGCTATACAAAGAAAACATGGGCAAGGGAACCCCTTTACCCATCACTCCAGAGATGGAGAGAGTCAAACACAATCAAGAAAATATTAGCTCGGTACTCTGACAAAAAAAAAAATTAATTCTTTAGTGATTGTAAAACTACTTCAATGACAAAATAATTTCTATTAATCCTGTTAAAAAGCACCTTAAGTCTGGCCCATTTCTTGACTACATTTATCCTTCGTTCCTAGCCTTAACTTCATAACAAAATTGCTTTATTCCATTTAAAATTCTAATATCGAGGTAACACATTTTCCTACAAAATATTCTTCTGCTCACTTCTCCCCAGACTTATTCTCTGCTATACCCATGGTCTCTTTGTGTGCTTGAAAAACTTGGGGGAACCTTGATGGGTGGAATAGGGGGTATAAAGGGGCTATTTATTGAATATTGAAGCCTTTGATGGTTTGGGGTTCACGCCACCAGATTTGAATCTTTTGTGGTACAGAGGATCAGTTCGCAGGGTCTTCCACAGGCTAAGACAGGCTCTTACACTGAGCTATGTCCCCAGCCCTACGATGATAAACATGGGCAGAGAGACCTTGGGAAAGTAGCTCCTCATCCTCTTCCATAGATAAAGATGTAAACTCGATCCAGTGGTGCTTTTCACATTTGAATAAGTCGCTAGGGAGGAAAGTGTCACCGAAAAGGCTTTTTGTCTTAATGATCTTCATTTGGACTTTATTGTCTTTATTCTGATCTTTAGTGCTAACTCTAATGATCTATTTCCTTCAAGCTTGTGTTCTCTGGTAGTAATCTGTCAATAACTGGGGGATAAGGTTTGTGGGGACGTTAGTTTTTAGTAGAGAAGTTCTTGCTCAGCATTTACACCACCTGAAAGTTTCTCCATCAGAATCACCCGGAAGCTGATTAAACCAGGTTTCTGGGTCTGACCCATGCTCCCTTCATTTTGTCCGTATAGAGTAGAGAACAGGCATTTCTAATAAGTTCTCAGTTGACACTGACCAGCTATTCACGGGCGTGGAGACCTGCTAGAAGAGAATCCCTCCCTAGTGACGTGCCATATCCTAAATCTCCCAGGTCACCTAGAAAGACACCAGGGAAGACACTGAGGTTGAGGATTTGTCAGGACTCGTGTCTGTTGCTTTTCCATGCTGGTAATGTAATTATTGAAAACATTTCTCATGGCTGATAAGTGTGAAATATTTAGTGGATTAAATAAGCAGACTACGAAGACGGAAGAGTAAGAGAAACACTTGCCCGGGGTCTACAATTTTACTCTGTATGAGAGCCTGTGCTACAAAAAAAACCATTAAACAGCTGTGGTATTGGGGCCACTTCAACCTCTGTAATATAGGTCCTCATGATAACTCCCAATTAGATGATGTATCGGGACTGACAGTCACATACTAGGTAAAATGATGGTAGGGCTGCGCCCTTTCTGGAACATTCTCACTTGGAATCTGCAAGTTCAGGGCAAGGTTGTACCATAGAAACATGTGTCTTGCTCTAACTGCAGTCAACTTCTCCCTTGCAAACACAGACTGCTAATCTAACCTCAGGGCCTAAATGATTTGGTGCCCAGGGCCTGATTGAAAGTTACTGTAGCATTCCACTGCTTCTTCTGGTAATTGTAATCTTTTGTTGTTGTTGTGTCTCCCTTTGGATTTTTTGGATCCACTGGACTCCTGTAGGTTTTGTACAAAGAAAATGTGGGGAAAGCCACCCCAACCCCTGTCACACCGGAGATGCAGAGAGTCAAACGCAATCAAGAGAACATTAGCTCGGTATTGTCTTGAGAAATGAAAATGCTTCTAATTTTACAAAGTAACTCTTGCAATTTGACCTGCTCCTAATCCCATCCAAGGTTAAAATCAAATGAAATGCCAGTTATGCTTTATCTCCATTAAATATCACACACATTTATCATTGCCATTAACTATTTTTGCTTTTTTTCTGGAGAGCTGTTCTCACTAATAGCAACAGGTTACACCTAATATTTCACTCCCCTCCCCAGCTGGATTTATGTTTAATAGTGAATATTGCCTAGTGAGTGACTTTTAGGTACAACTTTGTTTCTCACAGGTGCTATACAAAGAGAACATGGGGAAAGCAACCCCCACACCCTTTACTCCTGAGATGGAGAGAGTCAAACGCAATCAAGAAAACTTTAGCTCGGTATTTGAGGGGAAAAATAAACCATTAAAATTCTAACAAGCCTGACTATCATGCCAATACCACTAATTCTTCTCACAGTGTTTCCAAGACTTGATACCTTTTAAAATTCTTCCTTAGCCACTTAAATACAACAATCCAACCTTGCTAGTTGACACTGAGTTCAAGCCTTTTATTTCTTGCTTTCTACTGTAACATGTTAATGGCTTTCTCCTCCTGAGGTGTTTCTCATACTGTGTGATGTAATTGAGCCATAACAACAGCTAAACTGATGACTTTTCAAAACTGTTTTTCCTTTTGCTTTCTGATGTCGGGATACTCTCTTGGCTCCTCTAGGTACTGTACAAAGAGAATATGAGAAAAGCAACTCCAACCCCTGTCACTCCAGAGATGGAGAGAGCTAAGCGCAACCAAGAAAACATTAGCTCGGTATTTCCCGACTAAACAGAGCAGTGGGACAAGTTGGAATTAACATTTTAACACCCTGAATACAGGCCTTTGTTATTCAACTGAAAATGACACTAAAATTTAAAATGACAAATAATGCAACATCTTGGAAAATGTTTTAACATCATAAAAATGTGCACCTCTTTCACTGAAAATTTACACTGAAATTAACACAGTCATGTTTTTCCATTCCAAATGATCATACTAAACATACAATGATTGCCTCTGGTTTTCCTCCTCTTACACTTGACTCTAAGGTAGTTTTTCATAACCAGCTGTAACAAATTGACCCCTAACATCTTCTACCTCTTGCTGTTATTTCTAAGATATTTTATTAAATGAGTAATACCCAGAAATTACTATCTTCACTTTGATCTTCTTGGATTTTGTGTCTGGAAGACTCTGATTTTGGTTGGGCATATTGGTTTATGTAATCTGGGCACTACCTAATGGTTACATGCTTCAAAGGCCAGATCTTTCAAAGTCCAGTCAGTATCAGAGTTAATGCAAAATACCATCTACTATTCTGGCACTGGTATTGCAATTCCTAGTCAATTCCAGAGGCCACTTTCTTCCTCTTTTTCAGACTTACCCTGTGCCCCTTCTCCTTTGAAAATGAAAATGTTTCATTTTCAAAGTCAAAACAAGTCTTGAGACTTCTGATGTAAGCCTTGCCTGTCCTTGTTCTGACCTGGTAAACTGCTGGTCCAATGTCTGGCCACCATCTGTTGACTCAGACTTCCCTCACCAGTCCCTTCCATTTGAGTCTGTTGACGTCTTTGAATTAGAAGAAAGCCATGCCCTGTGCAAACGCATGGTCTCTCCTCCACAGGTTCTTTATTCTGATAGCTTCCGGAAACAAATACAAGGCAAAGCTGCCTATGTGCTAGATACACCAGAGATGAGGCGAGTAAGGGAAACCCAACGGCACATCTCAACAGTAAGTCGGGAATTGTTTTTTAAATATATTTTTATATGTATGTGCCTGCCCGTCTGTGTGTTTACTGTGTGTGTGCAATGCCTGCAGAGGCCAGAAGGAGGGTATCAGATCTCCTGGAACTGGAGTTACATCTGTTTGTGAACTGCCTCGTGTGTGCTGGGAATGGAACCCAGGTCCCCTGCGAGAACAACACATGCTCTTACCTGCTGAGCCATCCCTCCAGCCACAAGAATTCTTTATGATCAGCTGGCCAGCCTGCTGGAACATGTTCAAACAGAGATCGGTCACACTGTCGTATTTTCATAAAGTAAATTCCTCTTTCAGGTGAAATATCATGAAGACTTTGAGAAACACAAAGGCTGCTTCACACCAGTGGTGACAGATCCTATCACTGAACGAGTAAAGAAAAACACACAGGACTTCAGTGACATTAACTACCGAGGTATCCAAAGGAAAGTGGTAGAAATGGAGCCAAAACGGAATGACCAGGATCAAGACACCATTACAGGTAACCAATGACAAAGCCACAGTCGTACCAATGGAAGACACGGAAGAAAGCCCCTTTAGCCAGTTTGCAAAGCTGAGGTCTCAGAGGCACCGGCTGCCATCTTTGCCCTTAGACCAGAACCTAGGCTAAGCAGGAAGCCTAGCCCTCCTGTGACTGTGACACTCCTGCTTGGTTCTCAAGTCACAGACAAATGTGAGAGCATTTTTTTTTTCCTGACTGCTGGCTTTCCTTTCAGGGCTGCGTGTCTGGCGTACTAACCCTGGTTCAGTTTTTGACTACGACCCAGCAGAAGACAACATCCAGTCCCGAAGTTTACACATGATTAATGGTATGCACACTCCCAGAGATTCGTGCCAGAAACACCACCTTCTAGTGGACTAGAGTTAAGGAGCAATCCTTCCCTTCCCTTTTCATCTTCTGAGCTTGCTCACTGACTGGTGGGCCAAACTAAGCATGCTCAGTTTAGGAAAAGATTTTGACAAACTGTCTCACTTCATGGCTCCTTCAGATGCCATTATTATCATTTCTGTATTTTCCTAAAGAGAAAAGTTAGTAAGTTAAAGAAAAGGTGATAATAAAATACATAGACAAACACATGTTCATCAGGAACATTTTGAACTATTTGTGTTAGGGGGATATTCACAAGGGTAGTGGCACATACTCATACTGTCTGCTCATAGAGAAGACAAACCATTGGGCCAGACATTGCTGTGTATTCCTTTAACCCCAGTAATTGGGAGGCAGAGGCAAGCAGATCTCTTTGAGTTCGAACCTAACTTGTTCTGCACATTGAGTTTCAGGCCAGCCAGGGCTCCACGGGGAGACCCTACTTTCTGTTTGTTTGGGCTTTCTTAAAGTAGAGTATGCTATGTGCTGTTCTTTAAGGGTTTATGCTGTAGTCTGTGGATAAAGAGAGCCCTACCCTGACATACACAGTTTTAAGGTTGTACTCGCAATACGGTGGGACACAGACACTCCATCTGTCTGGAAGTGAGGGAGGCATTTCTGGAGAAACTGAAATGTGAATGTGATCACCCTCTATTCATTGAAGCAAGCCAGGAGGGATGGGGTAGTGGGAAGGCCCTGTAGTTAAAGACAGACAAGAGTCTGACACTTCCTTCTGCTGCCCTTGGCCATTTCATCTCTTCTCTGAAAAGGAGAACAGCTATACACTAGAAGACTCATGTGTAAGCCATAGAAAACCACTCAGAACTACGTTTGACAAAAACAAAGAGCATGATGGAGGCATCACTGCTGTAGAAACCTTATCTCTGTTGCCTGTCTCCCAGCCCAAGCTCAACGCCGGAGCCGGGAGCAGTCTCGATCTGCCAGTGCACTGAGTGTCAGTGGGGGTGAGGAGAAGTCCGAGCACTCTGCGGACCAGCACCTTTCCACGTACAGTGATGGAGGTGCCTTCTTCTCGGCAACCTCAACAGGTACAAAGTAGACGTTCTAGATGGGTGTGGTCGTGCACAACAGTAATCCCCGCGTTTGGGAGGCTCTGGCGTGGGATTGCAAACCTGGGGCAGCCTGGGCTACAGAGAGCCTTTGTCTCAATCAAACAAACACGACACCAACAAAAACAATGGATGCTGTGGACTGACGGCCATGAGGTCAGCTCACTGATGCTTACTAAGCAATGTTTTAAATTTAAAAGTTCATTACTTTTCTGAGAAAAGACTAGGATTGTGGAGTTACATGAAGCTACATGTTTAATTTTAATAATTTTATTAGCTCTTCTCTTCACAGGAGTTATTAATTGGAGTAAAATCCAACACTGCTTGGTTGATAACCACAAATGAAATGTCTACCACATGCCTTTACAAGCTGTTTCTTCCTTCTCTGCAGCATACAAACATGTGAAAACCACTGAGCTCCCACAGCAACGGTCATCCTCAGTTGCCACCCAACAGACGACACTGTCTTCTGTCCCATCCCACCCATCCACGGCCGGAGTAAGTAAAGAGGAACGGACACAAATGACTACATTTGTGTATTTGTTTTTGTTTTCTTTTTCATTCTGTTTATAACATGTATAAATGCATATAAATATATAAATACATCTTGCTGGGTCATAAAAGGTTGCTTATATGTATATGTATTTAGGATTGACCACTTAGTATTAGATAACCAATTACAGGGCTCTTTCCAGACTGATTCTGCTCTATCATTAATTGCCTAGAGCTCTTCAGGTAGGGGTATGGCCTTGTAAGATTTCTCCCAGTGGTTGAAGTATTGTTTAGGCAGCCATATTGTTGAGGTTTCATGGCTGCGCCTTCCCTCACCTTTATATTAGGTACAATCCTGCAGCAGGCATCCTGGTCCTCGAGCTTCTTTGATGTGGGTTAAGAGGTATACTCATCTGCAGGTATAAGGATAAGTAGAATGCAGTTAAGAGATTATACTAGTTTAGGAAAGTGGCAGTAATACATTCTCCTCTAGGTCCCATTGGATAGTTGGCTAGGTGTAAATACCAGGCATGATTACTCTCCACTGAGCAGGCCTGCAGTCCAGTTAGACAGCTGTTGGTTATGGCTAAGATACAAGTGTCATTATTGCTGTCCTGGTCATTTTTGTAGTTCATAAGCATCACAGCTGGGTAGGTCTATAGATTTTCTCCTTTGGCAGCTTGCATAGCACCTTCAGATGTTGAGAGCTAGTCCTTAAGGAGGAGGCTTGGAGGTCACATCCAGCTGGATTTCCCCAAGTCCTGTGTCTGAAGTGGGTGGTGTCTTCAGCAATAGGCACTTACTTTCAAATTATGGGGAGCAATGAAGGGCAATAAGAATAGCCTATAGGGTTTTGGTGATCTCTTGGACTCCTCTACCAACAACTCCAAAGGAGGTTTTCATGCCTCGTACTAGAGTTTTTGTTAGTCTATGGCTCTTTGGGAATGACATCACTTCATTAAAGAAATATAATAATATATGTAATATTGTATTTATTATATTCTATATATGTAATTATAGGTAAACATAAAATGATTCCCTCTGGTTTTCTTTATCCTGCCTCCCCTCTTCCCAGCTAAAGCCCTCCCCTCATTTTTCCCATTTCCCCAGTCAGCACCTGTGTCCTGCTGTTCCCCTCTATAGAGCCCCTTGTCTCCACTTCCCTGGTTTCTGCAGTTATTCCAGGGTACACACACACACACACACAGAACTAGGATCCATAAATAAAAGAGAACATGTGGCATATATCTTTCTGGGTGTGGGTTACCTTACTCAGGATGATATGTAGTCCATCCATTTACCTTCAAATTTCATGATTTTTTAGCTGAATGGTATTCCATTGTGTATATGTGCATTTTCATGATTCACTCATCAGCTGAAGAATGTTTAGGAATTTGCAGTTCCTGGCTGTTGTTGAGTAGAGCAGCAGTGAACATGGATGAGCAAGCATCTGCAGAGTAGGATCATCAGATACTTTGGGCACATGCCAAGGAGTGATGGAGATTGTTCATATGGTAGATCTATTTTTTTAAATCTATTTTGAGGATTCTCCACACAGATTTCCAGAGTATCTGTGTATTCTGGATATTAATCTTCTATAAAATGTATAGCTGGCTAAGATTCTCTTCCACTCTGTGGGCTTGAACATTTCATTTGCCACGCAGAAACTTTGCAGTTTGATGAGGTCCCACTTGTCCATTGTTGGCCTTTACTCCCGGGTAAATGGATCTTACTTGGAAAGTCCTTCCTTTATCTACATTTTGAAGGGCACTGTCTACATTTTATTCTAGCAGTTTCAACATTCGTCTTTCATATTGAGGTCTTTGATCCATCTGGAGCTTACTTTTCTGCAGGGTGATAGAGACAGGTCTAATTTTATTCTTCTATATGGGGACATTCAGTTTTCCCAGCCCCATTTGTTGAAAATGTTGTGTTTTCTCCAATGTGGTTTTTGGTTCTTTGTTCAGATATCAAATGGCTGAAGTTATGTGGACTCATGGTCTGATATTGTTTTGTTTCACTGAGCCACGCGTCTATTTTTGTTCTAGTACCACTCTATTTTTATCACTATAGCTCTATAATAGATCTTGAAACCTAATGGTAGTCCCTCCAAACTTGTTCTTTGTGCTCAGGATTGCTTTGGCTATCTGGGAGTCTTTTGTGGTCTCATATGAAAATTTAAGACCTGTGATTAGGACTGCATTGAAGCTGTAAACAGCTTTCGGTAGGACGACCATTTTCACAGTATTAATTCTACCAATCCATGAACATGGGAGATCTTTCCATTTTCTAGTGTCTTCCTCAATCTCTTTCTTCAGTGATTTAAGTTTGGTTGGGACTTTTTTTTTTTTTTTTTTTGGTTTTTCGAGACAGGGTTTCTCTGTGTAGCTTTGCGCCTTTCCTGGAACTCACTCGGTAGCTCAGGCTGGCCTCAAACTCACAGAGATCCGCCTGGCTCTGCCTCCAGAGTGCTGGGATTAAAGGTGTGCACCACCACCACCCGGTGATTTAAGTTTTTATAGTAGAGGTTTTTCACCCCCTTGGCTAGGTTTATTCCAAGATATTTTTTTGAGGCTATTGTGAATAGGAATACTTCTATGTCTCTTTCTCAACCTGCTTGCTACTGTTGACTGCCGAGTTTTCTGAGTTGATTGTGTATCCTGGCACTTTGCTAAAAGTGTTGATCATTTCTAGAGGTTTTCTGGTAGAATTTTTGGGATTGAAATATGGTATCTGCAAATAAACATTGACTCCTTTTCCAACTTGCATCCTCTAATTTCCTTCTCATCTTATAACTGTAGCTAGTGCTTCAAGGCTGGCTTTGCCAACTACAGCCTCTGTTGAGGTATATTGCCTCCAGTCACACTCTCTAAGAACTTTTATTGAGAAGAAATGTTGGACTTTTTTTGTTTTGTTTTGTTTTTGTTTTTTTGTTTTTGTTTTTTTGTTTTTGTTTTTTCGAGACAGTGTTTCTCTGGGTAACAGCAGCCCTGGCTGTCCTGGAACTCGATCTGTAGACTAGGCTGGCCTCAAACTCACAGAGATCCACCTGCCTCTGCCTCCCGAGTGCTAGGATTAAAGGCATGTGCCCCCACAAACCGGCACTGAATTTTGTCAAAAAGACTTTCTATATCTATTAAAATAAGCATGTAATTTTTGTCTTAAAGTCCATTCATGTGACTTATTATATTTATTGACTTACATATATTGAATTATCCCCGCATCTCTGAGATAACTTGATCATGGTCATCTTTTTGATATGTGCCAATACTTGTAGGTATTGTATTAAAGATGTCTGCCTCCATACTCTATCGGCCTATAGTTTGTTTTACATTGTTGTATCTTTACCTAGTTTTTTATGACAGTGATACTGGTTTCATGGAAGGAATATGGAAGTGCCCTTCTCTTTCATATATATGTGTGTGTGTGTGTGTGTGTGTGTGTGTGTGTGTGTGTATTTCACTAATGTGCTATTTAATCTCCATGAGTTCTAGATTTTTATAATTACTAGAAGTTTACTGATGATTTTAAGTTTCATTACATTGTGGTCAGAACAGATAAATGAAATTATTTTAATTGTTCTGAATTTGGTTTGTAAGAAGTGATTTGTCTCAGGATGTGGTCTATTTTAGAGAACCATCCATGGCCTGCTGGGTAGAATGTGTATTTTTTTAGTGTCAGTTGGAATATTCTGTTGATATCAGGCCTATTTGATGTATAAGGATATTCAATTCAGACTTGTTTATTTTTATCCAGATAACCTGTCTCTTAGAGAAAGTAGGGTAGTGAAGCTACCTATTATTACTGAGTTGGGAGTTAATCTTGTCTTTAATTCCAGAAGTACACTTTTTATGAAATTGGGTGTGCCAGAGTTTGGCACAACGTATCTTTAGAAACGTGATGTCTTCTTGGTTAATTGTCCCCTTGATTAGAATGAAGTTTGCAGTCTATTTTGTCAGATACTAGGATAGTTCCACCTGCTTGTCTCCTAGCTTATTTGTTGAAATACTCTTTTCCATCATTTTACTTTAAGGTGGTACCTATTTTTAAAGCTTCTTGTAGACCACAGAAATATGTATTTTGTCTCTTAACCCTCTCAGCTCACCCATTTCTCGATTAGAGAATTGAAGCCATTCCTACCAACTCTGGGGGTAGAGTTGCTCACTGTTGTCTTGGTCCTAATTTGCACTTCAGTAATTAAAGCTCATTTGTTTTGCCCCTGGAGCCTCCCACCTGTGCTTATTCTTCAGTCCAAAATATTGCTTCCGATAGTCTCTGTCAGGCTGGCTTGATGGGTCAGCAGGCAGTCACTGAGCAGTCTCTGGCTGTAAACATCCGGGAGGTGGTTTTTGTTTTGTACAAGCTGATCAGCTGTCCATAAACCTCGGTAGGACACGTGAGGAAAGCTTTGCCATCAGTCTCAGCCTAGCCCATGTGGGACTGGCTTTGCCTTGGAGTCATTGGTATGACCACGCCATGTCAGCAGTACATTCACTCAGGACTTACTCTAGTTGGACGTCCTCTGCTCCCTATAGCACCTCTTTTCTTCATGACTTTCATCATTCATTTGTATGCATATAAGCGTTTCTCCCATACTTATTTATGTGCACATGAATGCAGAGGTCAAAATGGCCACTGGATCTCTTGGAACTGGAGTTACAGACAGTGGTGAACCACTACTTAGGTACCAGGAACTGAACCCAGATCCTCCAAAAGAGCAGTTTCAACACTGGGCCCTCTCCAGCAAGAAAAATCATTAGGTAGCTTGAGAGCGTGAATAAGAATGAAACATCTTGCCTGGCGGTGGGGTGCATGCTTTTAACCCCAGTACTCAGGAGGCAGAGATAGGCAGATCTCAGTGCATTCGAGGCCAGCCTGGTCTACAAAGCAAGTTCCAGGACAGCTAGGGCTGTTACACAGAGAAATCTTGTTTTGGAAAAAAAAAAAAAAAAAAGTGACCCATCTTTTCTTGTTTCCCTGACTGTTCACTCATACATCTCCTTTGGGCAGGTGTTTATTTATAACCTTAGCATCTTAAATAATACTTCTGGTTCCAGGCATAAACTCATCAGCATATGATCTGCAAATATTTTATGAGGTTTTTGTTTTGTTATTGTTTTTTTTGTTTTGTTGTTTGTTTGTTTGTTTTTCAAGACAGGGTTTCTCTGTGTAGCTTTGTGCCTTTCCTGGAACTCACTCTGTAGCCCAGGCTGGCCTCAAACTCACAAAGATCCACCTGCCTTCCTTCCCGAGTGCTGGGATTAAAGGTGTGTACCACCAATGCCTGGCTTTGTTATTGGTTCTTGTTTGGTGGTAGCTGCACAATCTTTTGTCATTAAATTTATCAAAAAGGTCATATGTTCTTACCAATATATGCTATTTTCCTTGTTTTCATTCCCATGAATAGAAAATCTTCCGTGCCATGTATGACTATATGGCTGCAGATGCAGATGAAGTGTCCTTCAGAGACGGAGATGCTATAGTGAATGCTCAGGCGATTGATGAAGGCTGGATGTATGGCACTGTGCAGAGGACCGGCAGGACCGGCATGCTCCCGGCCAATTACGTGGAAGCTGTTTAAGTACTTCAAGATCTCCATCAGTTTGCAGTGTCTGTATCTTGCAGGCAACATTTCAGGAGACTTCAGTGTGTCCATGCTCTCAAGCTGCCTAATGTTTTCACCTATAGCAATATCATTTCATGTATTACCATCTCTTCTGTAGGAACCTGAGTTATTCTCCATGAAACCAAACATTAATTCATCTGTTCAATTCTTAAGCTAGACTTACAGATTCATTCTTTTCTAGATTTACACATGAAACTAAAGACAGTAAACATGTAAAAGCTCATTTTGAAAATTACCACTATCAACTCTTCTTTCCATTTTGAAATAAGTTGAAATTCACAATAGAATTTTTAAAAGCTTCTGTAGTGCTATGTAACCAAGTCTTTCCCAATTATAAAAATGTTTTAACATTATTCTGGACATGCCAAGCAATAACAGAAAAACAGAAGAGAGAACCACCTTTCTCTTGTTTACTAAGTGCTAATGCTTGTGCTTCTAAACTTGTTTCTGTAAGTTATAAAGATGTCAACATAAACTGGTGAGAAACTGGAAACTAATAAAATCTATAGTTCTGCAACAAACTGCTCCTGGGCTAAACTCTAATATAAAGTCTGATTTGAAAAGTTACCTAAATTTGGGGCTGCAGCAGTGGATTGGTGGCTAAGAAGCACTGGCTGAGCCAACTTTTGGGGTTGGTATTAATCCATACTATTTCAGCAAACTTCCCTTAAGAGCTCTTAAGAGAGACCTGTGGGATGCAATATTAACTTGAGGGACTCCTGCCGCCTGAATGTAGCGGAATGACAATATGGGCAAACACTTGTGTGAAGGAACAAGAGGTAGGAAGAACCAGTAATGACTACCTGACCATTTGTTTTGTTTACAAAACATCCTTCTGGAAGATTCAAAGACTGCCCCTATAATGTGATAGCTACAGTCATAGAGCGGTCGGAAGCAGGTTCTTTTAGTTGCTTTTTGTTTTTGGCAATGCTGGAGATCAAATCATGGGTCTTGGGCATGCTAAGCAAGTACCCCCTTTTCCCTCAAGTTTCTTAACATATGCCTCTCGGAGGGAGACTCAAGGGGTTGAGTACTCCAGCACAACTCACACACTGTGAATAAGGGGGGAATACTGGGCTGTCAGGCACTGTGCTAGATAATGGAAGTCATATGAGTGAGAAAGTCGGGGTTCTCACAGTCCCAAGAAAAGGCATGCTATCCCTATGTTGCTTTTCTATGACTGTAAAACAAAACAAAACCAAAGTCCTAAAGTAACTTAAATTAGGGAAGGTTTCTCTGGACTCAACAGTTTTGTGGAGAATTAATTCAGTCTAATTGATCCAGTAAGGGCAAGCAATGGATTCCAATCTGAGTGACCACACAGCCAAAATAAACAAGACCTGAAAGAGTAGAGGAAGATTAGCTGCAGCAGGCAAGGGGTCGCTTGGGAATCTTTGCATAGCTATGTTCTCCCCAGACAAAAGGCGGCTAAGGCATTTATTACGGAGGTAGGCTATCTTCGTTTGCTTCCTGTTGCTGAGAGAATATTCTGACCAAAAGCAACTGGGAGGGGGGTGTATTTAGCTTCTATTTCCAGGTCACAGTATCCCTGAGGGACTCAAGAGCAGCACAGAGATCAGGAAAGAATGCTGCTTAATGGGATGTTACTCCCCTGTCAATGGCAACACCTATGGTGAGCTGGGTCCTCCCACATCAATCATGAATCAAGAAAATGTCCCCACACACTTGCCTACAGGCAATCTGATGTAGACAATCCCTTACTTAAGGCCCCCTCTTCCCAATTGACTCTAATTTGCTGAGTCAAGTTGACCAAAAAACCCCCAAACCAAAACAAACAAACAAAACCCAAAAAGACCCACTAACCAACACAAAGGCCTATGTTTATTTTTAAAAGCGGGACACTTTAGAGAGGGTGCATTCCTGTGTATGCCCAGTTTGCACAATAATGTTTTGACCCAAAATAAGAGTATACTAAAGATGCATCAGCACAAAATCTACCCCTTCAGCTGTTTCTGCTTAGTCACTAACAAGTCCCATTACCTTTTGGCAAAATAAACCCATCATGACAGGAGTGTATGACGAAGCCATTTTGTCAGAGTTGGAAATAGAAAAGACCCATTGACCTAAGTAAGCCTCCAGCCCCATCACCTACCAATATCACCACAGAGACCAAGCCTCGAGCCTCAGTAAGCCTTGGGAAACATTCCAGGCCCAAACCCTAGCAATGCCTAAATTTTCCAATGATTCTCTCCCACCCAAGCCTCCAAGCTTCACCTCCACTCAGTGAAAATCCAAGTTAAAGTAAGCATCAATCCCCTTTTGCAGTATTGCTCTAGGCCGAACCTAACAACTTAATGTAGAGATTACCATTCACAGGCCAGGAAGCCCTGGCAATCAACTGAGCAAACCACACAATAGCTGGATCTGCGGGAATGGTAACTGAGCTGTTGACATTCCCAAGTAGGAGGAAGGGAAAGGTCCTGAAACCCTCCTGGGATTGCCAGACCTGCAAGTGATTTGGGAAGCTAGAGTATCCAGGAAGTGGAAGGTTAACTGAAAGCAAGCTCCATCATGTAGTTTCCATGAGGTTGTCGTAGGTGATGGGTGGCACTCTGCCATGATGCAGCTCCTTCGAGCCGCACCCCCCAACTCCTGTAACCCCTCACCAGTGCTCTAATAAACTCCTCGGCTCACTTAGACTTAGGTAGAATTGTACTAACTAGGTCCTACTTGAGGTGAACAGATATTGGGAAAATTAGTTAATACGTATGCAGCTATCATTAAGTTCTGGTAATACCTAAAATATCTGCACATATTCAGTACATGAGCTGAGCTAGCTTTTATAATTTCCTAGTCATGTTACAGATTTACCATAGGTAACAATTGCTAATATAAAGAAATCTCTTAATTCTAGATTTTTCTTAAACTTTTTCAACATATAAGTACATATGTTGAAAAACATTTAGTCTTGCTGGTTTACTTTCCAACCAACCAGGACACTCCTAACTTCAAATCTAGCTAGTGGCATTTCACTGTGAATCCCACAAAGGACTCCTAACATTAATCCAAGCTGGCAGTCAACCAGTGCCCTAACTTTCCCTTGCACCTTGTCCCATCACCTCCCCACCCCACCATCTGCTTGTGCTATTTTTACCGGTGTAATACTGGATACTGTGGATCTCCATGACCACAATCGAGACTACCAGGCTATTTATTCCACCTTGTAATTGTAATAAAAGGGAAAAAATGATCAGAGTTAACACTCATGCCCAATGTGTTTGCACTGTATCATGTCCCACCCTGCCCCATTCGTGTTTAGATAAGATTAGCCAAATAGGCCTGCTGTCCTTTCAAGGAAAAGTAAATTTGAACAAAAGGGCATATGGAGAACTGTGAAGACTGACAGATTTGAGAGATTCTTCTGTAAGACAAAAATACCCTTATCTGCCAGGATGTGACCAGGACAGAGGTGCAGGAACTTCGTCTTGAAAGCACTCAACCTGACACCTTTGAGACAGACTCCAAGCAGAGTCCAAGTTTGCTTTCTACTGTGATAATGCTGTGACCACAGCAACTTGGGGAAGCCAACACAGACACTCAGGGCAGGAGGAGGCAAAAACAAAATAGGCCATGGTGGGATGCTGCTTGCTTGGCTTCCTCCTCATGGCTTACTCAGTCCAATTTCTTTTTTTTTTCTCTCTCTCTCCCTGCCTCTCTCTTTCACACACACACACACACACACACACACACACACACACACCCCTCTCCCCCCCACTTCCAGGGTTTCTCTGTGTCGCTTTAGATCTTGTCCTGGAACTGGCTCTATAGACCAGGCTGGCCTCCAACTCACGATCCACCTGCCTCTGTCTCTGGAGTGCTGGGATTAAAGGTGTGCGGCGCCGCCACCGCCACCGCCGCCGCCGCCACCACCACCACCGGGCTGAACCTGATTTCTTAATATACCCCAGGAGCATCTATCCAGGGATGGCACTATCCACAGCGGACTGGGTCCTCCCATACCAATCATAAATCAAGAACACCCCTCACAGACTTGCCTGCAGGCCAATCTGACAGAGGCACTTTCAGTTGAGGTTCCCTCTTTCAAAATGACTCATTGTTGTCAAGCTAACAAAAATTACACAGGACAATTGACCCCTTGCCAGTCTGACATACAAACACATCACTGTTTAGTCCATAACCCTTGTCTACCACCCAAATATCATGTGGATATCACAATATAAAACACAGTGTAACTTTTCGGTCTTTAAATATTTGAACACTTCAGTAAAAGTCTAAGCTGTCTTTAAAAAGCCAACACCTCCTAACCATGGGTATCTTATGGGTAAATAAATACTTCTTATTCTGCTGGGCAGTGGTGGCACACCCCTTTAATCTCAGCACTCTGGAGGCAGAGGCAGGTGGATCTCTGTTAGCTTGAGGCCAGCCTGGTCTACAGAGTTCCAGGACAGCCAGTGCTACACAGAGAAACTCTGTCTCATAACACCAAAAAATAAAATAAAAATGTATTATTCCAAGAGGAAGAACCAAGAATCATGGCATAGTTCCAATCAAAGCAAAACCCAAATCTTGACCACTGGATTTTTTTTTTTTCGAGACAGGGTTTCTCCGTGTAGCTTTGCGCCTTTCCTGGAGCTCACTTGGTAGCCCAGAGATCCGCCTGGCTCTGCCTCCCGAGTGCTTGACCACTGGATTTTCAAAAGCTGTGTCCAGTGTCTGGGACTCCATCGTCTGGCTCCGAAGGGCTTGGGACGTTCCACTTCTCCTGCTCTGCCATCTGTAGTACACGCAGCCTGTCCTGTCCTGTCTTGTCTTGTCTGGTTCCACTCCACACCTACCAGGCCTGGACTCTCCAATACACAACTGAGGCTGCACCTTCACTGATGGCCTCTCCTAGCCTCAGCTTCTCTCTATAACCTCTTCAGTCTTGGGGTCTCCACTACAACTGAGGCTGCACCTTCACAAATGTCTTCCGGGCCTCACTGTAGGGAATCCATCCCCGCTACATGATACCAAGCCTCAGCTTCTATGACCCCTTCAATCTTGTAGCTTTCACTCTGCCAAAACTAGTACCTTGTGGGAGACTTACACATTACTAAGCTGCCAGCTCTCCTCCCTCTGCCAGCTGCCTCCCTGGAGCCCTAAGGACCACAGCTTCTAGGTGCTGAACCTGAGGAAATACTTCCCTCAATGATGCTGGTCTTTTCTTAACTGATTTCTCAACCCCAGCTAACCAACATCAACTATCTCTGTAAAACCAAGGTTTCACCTCAGTGGTGCTGGTCTCTAGTTAAGCACAGCTGATCCTTTAGTCCTAGCTAACCAGAAACCAGATTCTTAAAATACCACTCAAATGAGTAATTTGAGGGACTCAAACTTCCCTGAAACTTCACAAACAGGGCTTCCATCGTTTGCATTTCTATTAACATTCCTACCTCCCAAGTGCCCACAGAACAGCTTTGAATACTCAATGGCTCCAAACACTTCAATAATCCCCTCTATGGGGAAACATACCCAGGTCTGTTACAGAAATACCCCAAGCTCCTGCTACCAATTTCTGTACTAGTCAGATATCTTATTGTTGTGATAAACACATGACTACAAGCAACTTGGGAAGGAAAGGATTTATTTGGCTTATACAAAATGGTGGATTGAATAAGATGTTCCCAATAAAGCTTGGGCGTTTGAATAGTCTAGTAGCTGTTGGTAAGGATTAGGACGTGTTGTCTTATTGGAGGTATATCACTAGAGGCTGGCCTAAGGTTTCAAAGACCTCCCTCCATTCCCTGTGTGTGATGATATATTTGTAATCTAAGAAAATGAGCTTGCCTGAAGATCAGAGGACAGAGCCAGCCAAGGTCAGGCAGTGTTGGCACACACCTTTAATCCTAGCACTCAGGAGGCAGAGATCCATTATCTCTATAAATTCAAGGCCACACTGGGATACAGTCTAATCTAGTGTAAAGAAGAGCTGAGCCAGGTAGTGGTGGCACACACCTTTAATCCCAGCACTAGGAAGGTTGAGACAGGAACTAACTCTCTTGCCGAGGCTCTTACAGGCTGAGGAGTTGATGAGGTGAGAGGTGGTGGCTGTAGCTTGCTCTGCCTGCTTCTCTGATCTTTCAACTTTCACCCTGATATCTGGCTCTGGGTTTTTATTATAAGACCATTTAGGATTCGAGCAACACCAGTGCACTTTGCTTCCTGTTTATAGATCAGGATGTGAGTTCTCAACCATGCCTGCTTGCCACTATGTTCTCCACGATGATGGTGATGGACATCAATGCCTCTACAATTGTAAACTCCACTTAAGCCTCTTTTAAGTTGCCTTGGTTATAATATTTTATCATAGCAACAGGAAAGTAACTGATACACATGCCGTGATCAGTCCATCACTGAAGAAAACCATGGGAGGAACTCAAGCAGAGCAGAACTTGCAAGCAGGAACTGGAGCAGAGACCACCATGAAGAACTCTACTTATTGGCCTGCTCCTCAGTTTGATCTGCCTGTCTTTCATGTGACCAGGGACCATGTGCCCAAGGGTGGTACCACCCAAAGTAGGCTGGGCCTCACTCCTCAATCATTAACCAAGAAAATGCTCCCACTGACTTGCCTGCAGGCTAAACTGATACAAGTATTTTACCACTGTCCAAACTAACTGGCACATAAATGAATGCAGTAGTATACAACATCTTCTCTCACTATTTAATAACTACAGATTTAGAAGTTCATGGAACTCATAAAAGAGAATAAACCAGAAACTTTATAAGGCAATCCTGAGAAATGGGGGAGGGGCGAGAGGATCATATTATCCTTACTCAGATCTCAAACCACAGATGTTAAAATCAAGAAACAAAAGTAAACACTAGAAATTATTTTTATACTTTTATTTTAAATAAAAGTACATTTTAATAACCAGTCTCAAATGGCAAAATATTACAGCCAACTCTCAATGACTCATGAGAAGTTTTACTATATGAAACAAAGACTCAACAAGTAAGCAGGACTGCCTGCTACTTTCAAGACTGTTACACAACCTCACAGAATAGTGCCCTTATTTCTCATCTGCTAATGTAGTTAAAAATGGAATTAACAGGTATTTGTTAAATTTTAATTTAAAATTAGAAAAACTCAAATATACTTTGAATGTTAAAACTGAACTTTCACCAAGGGCAGCAAAATATCAACAACTGACTGGTTTGAATTCTGTTAGGGCTATCCACAGAAAGTGTTTACAATGGACTGAAAGCAACTGCTAACATATCAACACAGGAAGCAAGCTGCCAAATTCCACATTATTTCATAGGCAGAACTTATTAGTGCCACCTGCTCCTCCCTCAGACCAAAGTGCCCTGATAGCAGGGCAAGCACATGACATGCTTAATGGTTCAAGAACAGTGTACTGAAGAACTCGAGAAGAGTATACTGAGGGACTAGCTGTTTCATGGTACATGTGTATACTACGAACAGCAGTAAAGCAATCGCAATCAGATTCTTAGAAATGAAAACTATGGTGGTTCATAGAAAAGTTGTCTAAACTGACCACATACCAAATATGAATAAAACTGTTCTCTGTAACAAGGACTGACAAACTCTTAAATGAAGAGGCAAACATTGCCGGGCAGTGGGGGTGCACACCTTTAATCCCAGCACTCCGAGAGGCAGAGGAGGGCAGATCTCTGTGAATTCAAGGCCAGACTGGCCTACAAAATCTACAAAGGTGGGTCCAGAACAGTCAGGGCTGTTAAGAGAAACTCTTGTCTCAAAAAGCCAAAAAAACAAAAATAGGCAAATATTTGAGGATTGTATATAGGCCTGTCTCAGATAAATTAACAGTCATCAAAAATAGGAAAGCAGCCAAACACAGCCTGACTGCCACAACACAACTATTTCTGGATAAGATGGGATGTCCTATTTTTCATCTGCTTCAAAGTATTTTTTTTTTTTAAAAAAAATTCTTCTCAATGATTTTAAAACAAAGAATAGGAAGTGGGGCTGGGAAGATGGCTCAGTGGCTAAGAGCACTGAAACTCTTCTAGAGGATCCAGGTTCAATTTCCAGCACCCACATGGCAGCTCAGAACTATCTAGAAGATCTGATGGCCCCTCTTCTGGCCTCTGTAGATACTACATGCATATGGTGCACAGACATAAATGCAGGCAAAACACCAACACACAAAAATAGTTAAAAACAAAACAAAAACAAAAACTGGAGGTAAGACAGTTTGCTCTGTGCTATGACTAGAATACCCTGCTCTACTTTGGTTTCTATCAATTCGTTTCTTAGAAAATCCTTAGTCTATAAAGCAAAGAAAATGTTTTAGATACTTCTTATTCAATTATTCGCAGAGGTAATTTTAATGATCTATTTGTTTCATGACATTATATTGAACATCCTAGGTATGTATCTTTTAAGAACCAAGGCTTCCTTTTAGCCAGACATTTACAGCTGGGAGTGTAGGCAAAGTACTGAATGAATGTTCTGTCAACATTTGTTGACAACAGGGTCTTTCGTGGCCTTGAACTCTTGCTCTTCCCATCTCTTCCTTCCAAGGCTAAAATTAGACACACACCCCCTTGACTATGTATTTTAAAATAATCACTCATGTTGCTCATGCAAACCAACTCCAGTAGTGTTTTACAATAGAAAAGCTCTCGGGAACCAATGGCTAGTTTCAAAATACAGGACTGTTTGTCCTTACACCAAATGGCTTTATCATCAAACTTTTGGCTGAGTATGGTGATACACAGTTAAAGCCTACCCTGAGAAATCGGAGGCCAGTGTGGTCTACATAAGGAGCCAAGTCTTCAACAACACTGTCTCAAATGGTTTTTTTTGGCTGAGGTTAGAGGATTGCCCTGAGTTTGAGGCCAGCCCTGGCACTGAAGTAAAACTATCTCAAAAACAAATTCACCTGTTCTCCTCTCCTCACTGCATCACTTCCTTGCATTAATAAGCACATATTTGATGTTTAAAAGTTGGTTTTATACTCAACTGTAAAGCAGCAAAGACAACATTTCTTCTGCCACAACTGAAGCATGAAGTTACGTGGGAGAGGTTGTTCTTTTTGACATCAGCAGTTTAAAATGTTGCCTGAATTTTCAAATCACATTAAGGGCTCATATTTTATACCACTGGTACTTTCCAGGATGTAAACATCTACAACAAAGGTTATGTCAGCATTTAATTGAAGGAAGATTTTAGTATATATAGAAAAAAAATGTAACAAAATTGTACCATTTCCCATCTATTCCAAGAACTCAGTGGACTCACATAGATTCTGCAGGAGCACAAAATAACTACAGATCTGAAATTTGAAAGACATGGACTTTAATGGATGCTTCCAAAGAGCAAATATAAAGCCAGGAACATAACAGAGAGAACCATTAACTGAGTGATCAGAAACTGCAAAATCAATTAACATGCCTATAATCAAAACATCTGGGAGGCTGAAGCAAGTGTTGCTATGGGTTTGAGACTAATTGGTCTACACAGTGAGTTCCAAGCCAGCCTAAATTAGTTATGATAATAAATGCAGGCTTCTGCCCCCAACCAAGTGTCACCCCCAAATTGCCCACAATTGCAGTTCTATAGCCTGCTGACGTGGCTGACCAACTGGCTCAAGTCAACCTTAATAATGAAATGAACCCCGAGCCTTAGTCAAAGCTGAAAGCAAGGCCAGTAAGGAGCAGTGTTATCTAATACTTCCATTGATTTCAGAACCAGCACTTTATTTTCAAATTTTTACCTTAAACCAAACAAAAACCTCCAATTAATACTTATAAAACATAACCTTGATTTATATATTTTAAGACCCTAATTTCCCCCAGTTTTATGGGTTTTAAAACAGGTTCTTATTCTGTAGACCAGGCTGGACTTAGCACAAAGCAATTATCTGCCTCAGCCTCCCAAGTATTGCAATCACAGGCACAAGCCACCACGTCCAGTGTCCAACTATTAGCATTTTAAATTATTGACATTCTAATGACCCTTAAATATGTAAGTGGATTCTTAGCTACTTTCAAGTTGTACTGAAAAAACAAGAATCCAAAGGCAATGTCTGTCATTCAACAACTGTGCTTTTAATCTTTGGATTTAAATTCTATTTAAAAACTGTATTAACCTGATTAAGTGAGCTCATTGCTCACTATTTGAAATGCAAAGACCCTGCAGTATTCAGCAGTAGTTTAACTTGCTGAAACAGATCAACATCTTCAGTAATAAACTCAGTTTGAATATCAAAATCCACTATGTTCAGACATGAAAAATTAGATGCTTTTTATACCACTAGCTTCTTTTAAAAAATTAAGATGGTTCAGCAGTTAATAACAGCATTTGCTGCCCTTTCAGAAGACATGCGTTTGATTCCCAGGACCCACAGGCTAGCTCACACCTGTCTATAATAACTCTGGTTTCCCAGGGATCAGATGCCTTCTTCTGGATGTCATGGGCACCAAGTATGTACATAGTACACATATACACATGCAGGCAAAACACTTATGCACAGGAAATAAGAACAAATTTTTAAAATTAATTTTATTTGTATGTGTGCACATATGTGTGCACTGCACATATAGAGATCAAAGGACCATTCTCCTACCCTGTGGATCTCAGGGATTGAACTCAAGTCATAATCAGATTTGGTGGAAAGCACATTATATCTTCTGGGCCACCTAACCAGCTCTTGATTTGTTTCAATACATAAAACAATTAGGGCATCATACTGGAATGTCAATATTTGTTTGGTTTTTTTTAATTAAACATTAGAAAAAAATCTGAAGAAGGGGTACCATGTAAAAGTGAAGCAATACATTGGAGTCAATTCAGAAATATTAATGCTTTTTGCTATTTTAGGAATTAATGTGGAAATTTGCTCAAAAAAAGTTAAGCCAAGAATACTGAAAGTAAACTGACTCAACTTTACATTTTCCATAAGCTGACCAATGGTACCAACCAATATTTTAAAACACAATTTCCTTGAACTACAACTTAACTCCGATCTGCGCTTGTATTAAATTCAGAAATTTAAGCAAATCATCATTTTGATCACATTTCCTGCTACACTTTGAGCTCCCTAAGAACTCTGCTGTGCCTACGCGTGAGCAGACAAGGGTTAAGGAATGCAGTTTGTGAAATGAGCACTCCACCCACTCCCTGAATGCTCATGCGCACCTCTTAATGCTTAACAGAGCGACTGACAATGCAATCCACCATTATCAATGTTTTTAAAAGACAGTCTTTTCCTCATCAGTTATTGACTTCTAAGTCCTTAAGAGTCCAACAGTTCCAGAATTCTTAAGATGATCTTTGTAGGTAAATATACTTAGATCTAAAAATATCTGTAGTTACTTATGAATGAAAAATGATACCAACTTTATTTACTAGGGGCAGCAGGGGAGGGGGGGTTGTCTCTGCTGGGAAAAAAAAAAAAAAGGTCCAGACCTTAAACTACAAACAGCTGGAATGTCTAAACAGAGATTGAACTGAATTTGAAACTAAGATCACCCATTGATTTTATTCAAAAAAAAAAAAAAAAAAAAAAAAAAACCCAAGCAAGATATATCCTTTGGGGAAAACATACAACACAGCCAGGCATGGTAACAAACACCTGTAATCCCAGAACTCTGGAGGCAAAGGCAGGAGGATCATAGAAGTTCAAGGCTAGCCTGGGCTACACAGAGAGACCATATCTCCAAAAAACAAACAAACAAACAAACAAACAAAAACCATAACCCACAGATGAAACAAATATATGAAGTTAGGCACTAACTATTTGGTAAAATTTACAAACGGTTTAATTATATATCCTATTTTTTTTAACTAGACAAAACATACATATAAAAAGGGCAGTTTCAAATTTCTTCCAAGTTTAGTTTTCAACATATGTGATTAAACCAGGTATCTCTATGTTTTATAGTACAATCTGCAATGAAAATATCCAGGCTAACTCTCCATTAAGAAGAAACATAGGCACATTTTCTAGTGGCTTGGGATTCTCTTCCAAAACCAAAAGAAAAAGAAAAAAAAAAAAAAAAAGTAGTGGCATGTAATATTTTTTGGTTCTAATAATTTTAATTATTCTGGACACTTTAGAAAATAAACTCATGTTTTAACTAAATACAAAACTATCTGTTGCTTTATTTGTAGATACAGACTCCTACAAATATCCACAGTACGTCATGAAGTATTTTTAATATCCATATGGATATTTTGATATTAAATATATACAAAAGTTTCTATTAAACAAAAACAATGGTATTCACATGAAGCTGCAGAAACTCGTGCAATTAACGAAGGCTGAACTTTATAAATTAAAAAACACTGTCTTCTATACATAATGTACAAACAGTCATGCATGTAAGAGTGAACACTATACCTCATAAGAGCACATTTTCACAGGCAAATGCTGCTGCACAAATATTTGCCAATGACAAATGAATGGAATGTTAGCAATTAAGCGTTAATTTTAACTCACAACAAATTGAAACTTGGTATTTCTCTCAAAGGTTTTCTATAGGTGTTATCTGAAAGAAATGCTCTCATTCTTTTGCATCTCAGTACAGGTGTTTCACCAAGCACAACAAATATAAATATTTTGAAAAAGTATAAACACCTTTATCAGTTCAAGTGTAAATAAAACTTTTCTATCTTACTTAAAATATTTGTATTATGAGCTACACCAAAATATGCATGAGTTAAAGTATGAAAAAAAAAGTATGTATATCTCGTTTGCTTTCAAGTTTCAGTAACATTTAAATTTCTTAAAAAAACTATGTATACTGGCCAAGAAAATACAGTAGGGAATATCCTTACTAATGAATTTATAAAACTGACCTAATAATTCATTGTCTTTCAGGATTTGATATCTTATCAACTTTGCAAAGTTTCCTCTTTAAATGCTGCAGGTATTTCTAAAAGCCAAAAAATAAAATCTGGTGGTGAAAAAACTTTACATTTCTCTTAAAATACTAAGAATTTTCATGGACTGGTGATCTCCAACGTGACTGTAGATTTCTTATTATAGAGTTTGCCATGGTACCAAGTTTCTCATGCATTTCAAATAGCTGGCTTCCAGAGTAACTGTACAGATCTTCTGAATCCAGTTGAAGAGCAAGAGCACTAATTTGTGCCACAAGATTTTTAGACAATGGGGTATCCACGGTTACAGGATCAATCAAATCTAGGAGAAAAACAAAACACCACATTAAATCGCCACCAGTTTTTAAAAAATAATCTGTATGTATCTCCAATCAAAATGAAAAGGAGAGAAAATAGGCTAAGGTATACTTGCTCAAGAAAACAAAATGCCAGAAAAATCTACCACATCTTATTATTCTGTACATGATACAACTGAACAAAATGTCAGCATCCTTATCTCCATCTTGATGGACTAGAAAACTGACACAATAATTAGAGAAAACCAACTCGACACACTAAAATTAAATAGGTTTTCCCCCATGTACTTAGAATGGGGGATAAGGCACAATTTGGTGAATTAACAGTCGTAGTCAAAGTAAAACAAAGTATTGGGCTGAAGAGATGTCTCAGAGCTTAAAAGCCTGTTCTTCCAGAGGACCAGGATTCTTCCCAGCATCCACATGGCAAATTACAATTATCTCTAATTCTAGTTCCAGGGGATCCAACGCATATAAATACATGCAAGGCAAAATGTGTATATACTAAAAATAAACATTAAAATTTTTCTTAACTGTAAAGGTGTGAAGAAAGTTAAGTTTTTTTCAAGAAAGTTTGTCTTCCCAAAAAAAACCTACCGTGCTTGGCTAGCATACCTGAGGCAAGCCTTTCTTCGTCAGTTGAGAGGGGCTTGCTTTCTACTCCATTTACTGCCTTCTCAGAAATATCAAAAACTGGAATCTCTTCAAGTCCACGAGATTTCATCTTGATTATAAATTTACAAACAGTAACAAAGAGAAATAACAAAACTTATTTTTAACTGGAATGACACGAAATGTCCACAGTCCATAATCAACTCAGTTAATACTGTTTAAAAAACCCACCACTACTAACTACTCAAAAATAGTATCACAGCAGGTATGGTAGAGCAATTCTGTAATCCCAGCACTCTGGAAACAAATGCAGGTGGATCAGTAAATTAGAGGCCAGCCTGGTCCCTATAATGAGTTCCAGGCCAACCAGGGATATATAGTGAGCCTTGACCCAAAGTGTTTCCTCAAAGAGCATAAAAATTTATAATACATAATGTCTTAGGAAACATAGTAACAGTAGCTGATAAAATTAATTACCCAAGTTCAGAAATGTAGAAAAGGCAAATATTACTATGGTTAAATAATCAGTGGTTATCTTTTATTTTCAAAGCTACAAACAGCTCACTGGCAGAGCACTGTCCAGCATGAATGAGGTCCTGGTCAAGGGCCAAATCCAGAATAAACTCATAAGGTATCCCCAGGTTTCATGGACCACTGCTCACAGAAATTACTGTTTAAAAAGTTGTCATGACAACAATCCCATTCAATGGCACAAACAAAACGAAAACACTGCCACATAAAACCTTGGATATGGATAACTGTAGAAGGGTTTCTTAAGAAAACCAAAGGAGAAAAGCAAACCATAAGCCCATCAGTTGAGTAATAGATTAAAAAAAAAAAAAATGTGGAATATCGATGGAATACTGTTCAGCCAGAGTTAGATTCTAACATATTATAGTAATAATAATAAAACTAGAAACCTAAGTTTAAGCAAAGAAGCTAATTAAAAATCAGAGCTTGTGGTGTTCCAATATTTAAGTATGTCCAGAGTAGGTAAGCCTACAGAAAAAGCATATGCAGTGGGTGCCTAGGGATAAGGGATGGAAACGAAGTATGACAGGTAATAAGTTCACTCCCTTCTACCTCTACAGGGTTCTGCAGGCACATGGGACATATGGGCACACGCCCACATACACATAAATTATAAAAAAAAAAAAAAAAAAAAAAAAACAACTTTTGGAAAGAGAAAATATTTCAAAAATTCTACCTGTGAGACTGCAAATTAATAGTATAGATTCTGGGTTTTGGTTGCTTTTATACAATTATATACAATTAACATGTCAAGAAAATGTTTTCAAGTATCAGAAATAATAATAATAAAAAAAAAAAAAAATCAAGCAGTTTCAAGAATACAGTACACATAGTACACACCCCAAAGAGGTGGCAAACCACACTTTGAGGAAACCTAATAGACAGTGGTTTTTACCCTTAAATAGTCTAGTTTTAATTTATCCACAATTCTAATACTATCAATGAATAAGTCATGACCCCTCATATTATGCATAAATACATACTTTCTGCCAAGTAAAATTTTCGTGTGTGTGTGTGTGTGTGTGTGTGTGTGTGTGTGTGTGTGTGTGTGTGTGTGGCGGGGGTGGGGAGGTGGGTTGGGTTAGAATCTAAAATCTGTCCTAAGCTACATACATACATAAAAAAAACCAAAAAACTTATGTATAAATCTGCAGTAGTCTTAGACACGTTTAGATTTGAGAACCTAGGTTTCAGGAATACCTAAATAGCCATGGAACAACCAGTTGGTAGCAATGAAAAAGGAGAAAAGATATTTCGAAAAATAAAATTTAAAAGTGAATCTAGGGTATAGCACAAAAAAACAGAACGAAATAAAGGAACAAACTTCCCACTGAGATACAGAAGGGGTTTTAAACAAGTCTAAATGCAAGCTTTTATTACTGTTGGTAGAGCACTTTTTGCTGGGTTCCCCCCCTCCCTTTTCTTTTTTTAAGGAAAGGTCTTGCTCTGTGGCCCAGACTGCACTTAAGAAGTGTCGATCCAAATGTCTCTACTTCCTAAATACTGAGATTAGAGAGGCATGACACCACTCCCAGCTGGATCACTTATTAAAATACGACTCTTGGGCTGGAGAGATAGCTCAGCAGTTAAGAGCACTGGCTGCTTTTCCAGAGAACCTGGGTTTGTTTCTAAGCACCCACAGGGCTGCTCACAAACACCCAAACATCTATAACTCCAGTTCCAAGGGATCTGATGCCCTCTTCTGGCTTCTATAAGCACTGCACACATATGGTACATAGACACTCAAGACAAAACATTCAAATAACAAGATTTTACCTGTTGCTCATGGTACACTCTGAGAGCCTTTTTTACATTAAACACCTTTGGAGAGCGAATAGGAAGAGTTTTTATTTCAGATGCTGTAAGAGTACTCAAATCACCAATTGTCTTTATGTTCTTGGCTCTGATAAGTTGTCCTAGACCTCTTGCCCTTTTGAAAAGAAAAAAGAGAAAACATAATTATGTTTTTACTGCTAACTATCTGTGAGCACTTGTCCACTTCAACTCGAAAGAGTTTATTTATATAGTCTACCTAGCCCACACAATGTGATGGGCAAATATCTGGGGAGCTTACATTTGAATCCTATGTGTACCTACCTTAAGAAATCATGGAAATCTATAATTCTGTTTTCTACACTTTAGTAACAACACAGATGTGTTCTCACTGTTGCATTTATACAGAGACAGGCACAAGACGGATGGAAAACTCATTTTCACGTCAGCTTTCTTTCTGTCTATGGCTCAGGTCCTTTTTTTTTTTTTTTTTAACCTATCCTATCCTAGACCCTTTTTAATGTGACTTCCTTCTAACTTCTATGTAAATGTCTGACACAATTCTTTAGAGGAATATAGAGAATGTCTTACTGGGGAATAATGCCATGGTTCATCAGGCTATTAATTAAAGAAATTATCTGGTTTCACAAGCATGTTATATGCAACAATTCTCTTAAGATTTGGCAGTTTGAGGCTGGAGAAAGAGCTCAGTGGTTAAGAGCACTTGTTGCACTTCCAGAGGACCCAGATTCAATTTCCATTATCCATGTGGCAGCTCACTGGACTGAATCTAGTTCCAAGGGATAGAATACCCTCTTCAAGCCTATAGGGGTACCAGGATCACAGAGTGTATAGACATACATGCAGGCAAAACACTCATATACATAATTCAAAAATACATAAATTACATTTCTAAGATTTATAACAAACAAGATTTAATTGAAGCACAAAGAAAAGACCCTCAATGAGGTCTATGTGAACCTACATGACAATTTATTTAAGCTATGCAATTTTCATGAACGAATCTTCCCAGGATTCTACTTTACTTCTATTCCTCTGAGGGTTTGCAATAGGACAAAACAAGATATGGATTTAAAAAGATGCAAACACCTGCCGGGCGGTGGTGGCGCACGCCTTTAATCCCAGCACTCGGGAGGCAGAGCCAGGCGGATCTCTGTGAGTTCGAGGCCAGCCTGGGCTACCAAGTGAGCTCCAGGAAAGGCGCAAAGCTACACAGAGAAACCCTGTCTCGAAAAACCAAAAATAAAAAAAAAAAGATGCAAACACCTGAAAAGCTTGACCATTACAACATCCTCCTAAGCCAGGCCTGGTAATTCAACCCCGAAATACCAGATAGTGTGGATAAAGGGGGCAAGAGGATCCAAAATCCAAGGACTCTGAGACACAGAACCCGTGTGTGAAGCATGGGGTTGCTACAGGTAAAGCTCAATTTTATTTTTGTGTCCCTCCACATTGTGAGTCTTGGAAATTTAATCCTTGTGAGTCAACAATCCACAGGATGACAAACAGCTCTGGCTGACCTCAAACTTGCTGTGTAGCAGAAGATGCCCTTGAGCTGGTCCTTAAGGATCATACACACAGAGCTCAGGATCACCTCAAGCTCACGTGTAGCCAAGAATGCTCTTGAACTGGCCCTAAACGTCCTGCACCAGCACTCCTGGCTTATGCAGTACTGAGGACAGAACCTGTATCTTCATTAATGCTAAGCAAGCACTCTACCAATGAACCTTTGACCCTAACCCCATATTACTCCCATCATTACTCCAGAAAACTAAAGCTTCAACTTAAGCAGGCCATGAACTGGTGATCCCCCAGCCTCAGTTTTCTTAGGAGTTGGATACCCTCCTCACAACTGGGAAATGTTAGCAAAACTATGCCACAAAATAAAGTTGAAATACAAACAAACAAAATCCCTGCACCTCAGAGTATGAATTATGATTGTAACTTAACCACTTACCACATGTTTGATGTAATTTGAGGTAAAATGATGTCGACTGATGCTGCACAGTTTACCAAAGCTGGGTAAACACTCTCTGTTGTTGGGGATAGCATGGACTCTTTGGCCATTTCTGCAATCTTAAAATAAATTTCAAAAGCCATTAAGTAGAGGTTGCAGGACTGAACATTAAAGTATAAAGTTACATAAAAACTAAAGCACTTCTTACTAAACACTTCTTTGAGCTCTTAAACTTAGAGCTCTGTGATCCTGGGGACAGAAATCCTTTGGCTGAAGTGGTATTATGCTAGATAGAAGAAAGTGGAGAAAAAAAACAAAACAAAACTCAGAACCCCAGACAACTATAATGTTACAATTTAAATTGTACAACTAAAACTGTGCTCACCTCTGTAAAATTTTAGGAAATGAAAATGGAACAGGATAAATTAATGATTTACCTGTGGGATAGCGGATTGGCCTTAGCCCTCTCTATGAAAAGCAATATATCAAAGCAAAAGAAGTCTGTTCCTTAATCTTCAAATATTTTAAAGTATATTTTAAAGTCCATAGCTTACCTTAGAGTGTGAAGTAGGTGAAGTTTTAACACTTTTTATTATGGGAGAGCTATTTGAAGAATGTGACCTAACAACTGAGCAGCGCCTATCAATGTCATCTGCCAATCCTGCTTGGTATATTGGGTCTGCAAACGAGACACGTCTAACCTGAAAGTACAGGACAAGTTTTCATTAAGAAGACAACATCCTACCTAATGTGTTGACTTTGTGCAAAAGCAAGACAATGTTCCCAAACTTATTTCCCTAGAATCCTCCTGCAGTTGTTCCATCTTTCAGCTATTGCTTAATACTGCAGCTCATTCTAATTATACCCTCCAAGTATCTCTGCAGTAATAGAAACTTTAAACAAACATTTAAGTTAACAATATACAATATGCAAAGTGTGATGTATAATTCCAGCACCCAGGAGGCAAAGGCAGGTAGATTTCTTGAGTCTGAGGCCAACCTGGTCTACATAGT
>CABHPR010157379.1:6397-45134 GCA_902168415.1 Peromyscus melanophrys | reverse complement strand
GTTGTAGCCACACACCCACTGTTGGCATGGCCATGCTGTTAGAAACAGCCTATTATCAAGTCTGTGGTTTGCGCTGAAACTTACACCCTGCAGGCCATCACCTAAGCAAACTGTGCAACCTGCTCTCTTCCTGTACATTTACCTTTGATCTGACGTTTTTTCTTTCCTGGGGTTCCAGCCCTCTGTAAAACTCTTTGTGTAATATCCTTATGCATAATTAGTGGCTCATTTTAAAGATACCTTCCTGACAAAGATGTCATCTTTCTATGAAATCTTATGTGTATGTGCATATGTGTGTATGCACTCATTGATATTCATGTGTGTGGAGCCAGAGGACAAGCGCAGGTGCCATTTTTGAGGGATTCTGTTGACCTTATTTTGAGACAAGGTCTCTCACTGGCTTGCCCTTCACACATTTGACTATTCTGGCTGCCCAGTGAACCCCAAGAATCCACTTGTGTCCGCCTCCCCACCATCAGTATTACAAGTGTGCACCACCGTAGCTGGCATTTTCTTGCAAGGGCAATCAAGCTCAAGTTTTTGTGCTTTTGGAGCAGGTACTTTACCTACAGAGTAATCTCCCTAGCCACTCACCTTTGTGACTGCTCTTATCATATTGTGTGAATACAGTATTGTAGTTAGTATCATTTGTGTAAGTGTTCAAGAAACTGTACTGTAGAGGACCAGATGATGAGTAGGTTGCATGTACTGGTCTCACTCTCTTTATTGCATTCTACTCTGCTGTGCAGAATGGAAAAGTAGCCAGATATGATACTCAAACATGATGGTGTTCTGATAAAACTATATTTACAGAAACATTTGGCTAGCCTCTGGACTGGCTTTCACAGATCCCTATAGCTCTAGCTACATCTAGCTACTGTGAGCTTTTCCGGTCTTTAATTCTGGTCTATGCATTTCTTGAAGATAAAGCTTGAGTAAGTGACTATGTGACTTAATACATAATACTTATATATCCAAAAGGTGCCAGACAAGTAAAATGCCCTAATATCATGATTACTAGAAATATTAATGATTGTAATATAAGCCATGACTATTGGATTATTGACATATCAAAGCAAGATTTGACTCAAACTAATTTGGCATCTATTTGAGACTTATACTACTTACTTGCTAATGGACTAGGTTTAGTGTATGCTTAGAAAGCCACTGTTACCAAAATATTTTCAAGAATAAAAGGAAATAAGAGAGAAAAAGAACCTACTTTAGTCTAGCACTTAAAAAAATTCATGATTCAAAACATGACAGTTATAGATGTAAGCTGAGTGCAGTGGTGTTTGTTCCTGTCCAGGAAGGGTTATGTGGGGACTGATTGGTTTAGGAGTTAACTAAACCCAGCAGCAACAGATATGAACAATGAGAGATCCAGAGAGCAAACGCAATGGATGGCCGACACTGTGGTTTTTCACTTTTGTATTTTGTTTCGTGTCCTGATGGGGTGCTGTGTAGAGAGATTGTGAAAGCACGTTGGGTTTTGTTCAGCATGCTTGTCTCCCTTGTAAGCCTTATCTGAATCTAAGGCTTTACTAATGTGTGAATAGAAAGCCTCATTGATTCTATGGTTAATATGGCACTAACAGGAATATGGAATGAATTTAGTCATTTAGAAGCCACAGGCTATAGAAACTATTAAGCTATAGAAACCATATAAGGATATAAGCTATAAAGTCCATTAATAATTGGGCATTCACACATATACACATAAATAAAATGAATTGGGCGGGAAAAAGTGAGTCAATAAATATATATCATACAAACACATGTGAAGGAGTATAGGAAAATAAACTATACATAAGTAATTAAGGGGTATGAAATTTTATAAAATATGAAAGAGATGATGGCTCAGTTAGTAAAGTGCTTGCCTTACAAACACTGACACCTCAGTTTGACCCTTAAAACCTACATCTTTTAATTAAAAAAAAAATGCCAGGTGTGGAGATGGATGCTTAATCCTACCTACCACTAGGAAAGTGGAGACAGGCAGACTCCTAAGGCTAGCTGGCCAGACATCCTGTAACCCAGTGAGTTCAAAGCCATTGGGAGACCCTCTCTCAAAACAAGGTGGGGTCTAGAGAGATGGCTGACAGGTCAAAAGCACTTACTGCATTTGCAGAAGATCCTGGCCCAGTATCCCACATCAGGCAGCTCATAACCACTGTGAGACCCAGTTCTAGGGAATCTAACATCCTCTTCTGGCTTCTGAAGGCACATGAATGCACATGGTGCATATAAACTCACACAGGCACACATACACACACATAAATAAAATGAATTAATAAATCATTTGCAATAATAAAACCCAAAGAAGATAGCATTCTGGAAAAGAGCAGCCATCTTCTTCTGTCCATACATGTATGGTCACCCACACAAGCATGCATCTGCACAAACACACATGCGTGTACACACACACACACACACACACACACACACTTTCAGAAATGTGAAAAAGTTTGTATAATTACATGGGGAAGCTTTGAGTTGCAATATGTCTCCCTAATGGCCATGGAAAGACCAAGAATCCAGTCATGTCCCATCATTTAAGCATCGTGGTTTGCAGTTTATCTTTCAGTAGGGCAGGACATTTTTTCGTCTCCTTCAACTTTTTCTTGCAAGACTATGCTTGTTCCACCCATTCATGGAAAGAACAGCTTGGCTTGCCACCCTCCAGTGGAAATGAGTTATGAGCCCGTTATCTGGAGCTACAGAGAGGCTTTAACCTCTGAATAGTTGGATTTCAGTAATTAATGCAGACCTCATTTCATCTTAGCTGTCCTCCCACCTCCAAGAATTCCTTTTCCTGTTCTGATTTGTAGGTCTATAGATGATAATGAAGGTAAAGCTCAAATTACCCCATTAGGGACCATGTTGAACACTTCTATTGCTCTCCAAGTTGTCAGCATTAATGTCCCGTTTCTTCTTCAGTTCCTGTCAATTCTGCAAGTGAGTCATTGTGGCACTAATAATACTGTGGCCTCTTCTGTATGTTTCAAAGAAAATATTCTGTGTAAGGTAGCACCCATCTTAAAATGATCTGTCATGGGCTCATTTGTTTAACTTCTTAAGTTCAAACACTAGGCTGTGAGCTAGACATGTAGAGACTGAAGTTTTCTGGATTTTGGTTTCAGGTCAAAATGATGACTCACAGAGATGTGACCTAGGTACTTTGAATAGCAGCAGAAAGGGCATGGTGCACTGACTAAGCCCACTGTGTAGCCCCATATGGCAGCTGGCTGGTGTGAGCATCTTCAAGGGTCTCAGAGTGCACAATCCATCCTCAACTCATTGAGCATAAACTATTCTTTCAGGAAATACATCCATCTTCTCCTCATGCTGATTAGCAAATAGTTCCGAGTGATTGATTACCTTTGGATGACCGTGTCAAGTTTGTAATGTGTTTGGTGTTCCAACCAAGACGGGCATTCCTGGAATTGCTCCTTGATTTGACGTTTCATCAACTCATTCACACACTCATCATTTACCACCACGAACCAGGCATTATGGTATGGGTTGATGACACAAATTGAGCAAGAATGTATAGAGAGCCTCATGAGATGGAAGTAAGAAAAGAATAGATGCCAACCCATTATTACATTGCATTCTTTATCAGTGCGAGAGTGGAATCATGGACAAGAACGCCAGGGGGACATAGAAGCATCAGAATGAGGTCCAACAAAAATACCCAGGAGGAATTTATATTAACATCAAATATTTAAGAAAAGCTAGAATAATGAGACTACATTAGAACATGTGAAAAATTTAGAGACACATGAACCAGAATCAGACTTTTAGGAATGACTAATGTTTTTGTATGACCTGAGCAATGGGAGCTGGTGGCTAGTGATTAAATACAGGAGCTAAATAAAATGAAGCTAAACAGATTAGAGATGGCCCAGTGGTTAGAAGTATGGACTACTCTTGCTGAGGACTTGAGTTTGGTTCTTCGTTCCTACATGAAGTACCTCACAGCCAGCTGTAACTCTAGTTCCAGGGGGATCTGATGCCTTCTTCTGGCATCCCAGGGCTCTACAGTCATACACACACACACACACACACACACACACACACACACACACACACACTTTTAAAGGATTAATTTTTATGTAAAACAGAGGAGTCTAGATCCCAAAAGGCTGATATGTTAATCTAGAGGATGGGTGAGGTGCTGTAACTTAGAAAATGATAGTGTAGGATCAGGGAAGAAGACGGTTTGCCTGTTCTATGGCATTCCAGAAGCAAGCCAACATCATGTCACAGCCTTAGACACCCCCCCTCTTTTCAACAAGGGGGTTTCCATAAGGTTTAGAATATGATCTGCAAAATAAACACATGTCTCTCCTCCCTTAATGGAATTTATATACTAGCAGCAAAGTGTATATTACTTGTCCATTCTCAGCTGTAGTTCCCTTAAGCTCTGGAGGCCTGTGCAGCCTGCCTGGTTCTTGCAAGCAATTTCCCTTTGTTTATACTGGTTTAGCTTAATATAAAAAGGACCAGAGATGCTATCAGGGGAGATATAAGACATAATAAGGACTCAGTTGGTACCTGTAGGAGGGTAGGCACTGGGCCAGGCTATTTACAGGGTACCTCACTGTATTTCAGCCCATCTATCAATGTTATGCTTACCTCCATTGTTCTTGTATGTTAAGTAAATGCCTTGCTTCATTTCAAGTAGCATGGTATGTAGGCACATTCAGGGTTTTCAGGGTTTTAGGTGAACTTGCTCTGTCTAATACCCAGCACTTTGCACATTCCAATACCATCCAGGCTGAGGAGGATCCTTCTGAACCTGAATGTAAAGTCCTTAGATGAGAAAGCATGTTCAACATCTTAGCTAGCTCTATGCCCATTCAAATTGGTCATATTGGTCCATGAGAGTGCTAATGAAGACACGTGACCATGTAACAGTCTGTCCCTTTGACTCTTCTGCATTCATATCCTGGAATCCAGAATGTTTGAGACTATCAACCATCAGATACTCTCTGGGTTTCAACCCCTGCTATCCAAAGCAGGAAGCTGACTTACTCTAAGCCTTTCACTCCAAGTCCGTGGGTTCTGTTTACACCGGCAAGACCTGACCACACTTTGTAGATCTCTCCTGGGAAGAACTTCTGGGCCACTTGTAGGTATCAAAGAGTTAAGCTCAATCTCAATTATTGTCTGTTAACTGTGACCACGAAAAGACAGGAGATCCTACCAAATTGGAAGAACTCTCTCAACAAAGAGTTCTTGGAAAGCCTTGGAATTCCTGTTTTTATTTTAAGTTTTAAATATGGAACTCCTTACAGATGCTCTATAGAATTTCATGGAAAATGTTATCCCCGAGGCAGAAGAGAGCATTTGTTGCTTTATCACTTTGCAGGAACATCCTACAGAGTATGAATGGACAAATTTATAGTCTCAAAGAGAAGAATGGGAAATGTGTAAGCGTGGTATAAGATGAGTGGACCTTGGTCCCTGGAAATAGTAAAGAGAATTATAGCCACTTACAGCTTAATATTTTTAAAAGAAGCATTTGTTTGCAGGTTGATTTTCTGTTGTGTCAACAATTTATTATTGGGTTATGAGCTTGCTATGCAGCCAATTTAGAAACATCAGAAAAGCATGATGGATAGGGGTATTGTTTTTAGTTATTAATTAAGAGTCCATATAAATAACCATTGCTATTCTGAATCAGAAGTTTTTAAGAGGTACTGAAATGCAGGATAAATACAGCATTTATTGGAAATGTCTGTTAAATATAATGAGAAAAACAAACAAAAAAACAAACCCACTGAGCCTGAAAGTCAGAGGACAGGCCATCAGGCATAGTGCTGTGCTTTTGGTCTTTGAGACACTGAGAAAAATCTTTGAATTGTCTTATGCTTTTGTATGAGATGAGTATATTTGCAGGAAAAAATGAAGATATAAAATGCCTAGTCAGTGCAGATGCCTGGCTCCGGGACTCCCCACATCATGTCATGGTGCAGGAGTCTGCAGATGCATTTCAAAGAGCTTAGTCTCCTGTCAACAAAGGAACAACCAGCCCCCCCCATAGCTTCACACGCCCACTTTCCATTAAGTATGTTATTATACCAGACCCATGCTTCCAAAAGTTTTATGGTATATTAGCTTTTTTATCCTTTGTCTTTGAAATATATGATCCTAGAGACATACCAGGGAATTAGCAAAAATAATCATTTTGAATTCATTACCAGGTAGCAAATAAAATAACAAGACAAAGACTTACTGCTTCCTGTTTGACAAATGACTAACCTCATTCAGTTACTTCAAAGTTAAGTTTAGAAGGAAGTAATAAGGAGAGAGAGAGAGAGAGAGAGAGAGAGAGAGAGAGAGAGAGAGAGAGAGAGAGACAGAGACAGAGAGAGACAGAGAAAGAGAGAATGAATCCTAGGATAATTTGGCCTCAAAGTTTTCAGATAGAAATATGTGCTGTGTGCCTAAATGCTTTCTTATTTTGTTTTATTTTGATTTTTCCATTTGTATGTGTGCTTCTGTGAATGCATGTTTTGTATGTGTGTGGGCACATGTCTGGATGTGTGCATGAGCATGTATGTGCATGTAAGTGGAGGCCTGAGGTCAATGTCAGAACTCATCCTCCATTACTCTTCCACCTTAGTCGTGGAGGCAGCATCTCTCAGTCCAACCCAGAATAAACAATTCGATATTGCTAGCCAGCTTGCTCCAGGGATCTCTTGTGTCTGCATTCTCAAACTGGGATTCCCACCAGGATTACAAGCATAGGTTACATAGGTTATGGGGATCTGAACTCCTTTCCTAGTACTTCTGGGGCAAGCATTTTAACCGCTGAATCCTCTCCCCAGCCCCTAATTATTTAAAGTTTTTAATTTATTACAACAGTAGTAAGCAATTATAAACTATGATGATGATGTTTGCACTTTAAGCAGCATGCATGTGGAGGTCAAAGGACTACTTTAGGAAGTGGAGTCTCTCTTCCACCATGAGTCCTGGGGATTGAACTCAGGTCATCATGCATGCATATCAAGTGCTTTACATCTTAGCCATCTTGCTAGCTTCTGTGTAATCTGTGCAAATTGTGTAATTCTCATTGGTTATTGATAAATGATGACACAACCAGCAATTTAATGTCATGCACATTCTCAATTTTTTACATATTGCTGAGGTGTCTAAGGTTTCATTTCTTATGAAGACCCAAATATATCTATACGCACATTTTCTTTGTGCGTCGATTAGAAGTATGAAATCCTGGAATCACCTTGTTTGATGTATCAGTGTCATTGTCTGTGTTCCCCACATGAGCTCCTTCATCAGGGAAGACAATGAGTTACAAGACTCTAAATGAAGGCATCTTAGAAGTATGGTATGTTTGGGTCAGAGGCACATGCTGCTGTGTGCGACTGCTGGCTGGCTGGAGTCATGCACTCCCAGTTGACCCCCCCCACACACACTCTCTGAGTGCTGAGATCCCTCACTCGCTGAACGCTAACTATCTCTTAATGGCTTCCTTTTAAATAGGAAAACATGCTTAGAGCATTATTTTGTTTATTGATTTTTTTCAAATTAAATATTCTAATGGGTCCCAGTTGTGGTTTTAATGATGAGAATTCCTTGAAGCCCATCATGGAAATGTGGAAAAGAATCTTATTGGGCACTGAGCTCAGTATTAGAGGCAGCTTTCCACAGGATGCTCTCTCCATAGAGTTCTCGCTCCCCATCCTTCCTTCTCTCCCTCCTGTTTCTCTTGCCTGTCTCTTCCATGCTTTCTTTCCCCTTCATCAATCTCTCCCTGCCTTCTTCCTTCTTTTCTTCCCTCTCCCTGCATCCCTTTCTAACTTCCTTCCTTTTCCCCCTCTCCCCTCCTTACAGAAGTCAGCCAAAATTTCCTATATTCTAAAAATGAATTATATAAGGAACGAAGAATGTAAGAAACTGACTTTATTATCTAGGAAAAAGTCATATTTCTTTTTGCTTCTAATTCATGCTAAAGTTTCCATTATACACACACACACACACACACACACACACACACACACACACACACACACCTGAGTTGTAACTACCCATAATCTCTCCAGGTGCTTTATCATGTAGCACCATTATAGAACCTACACTATCTAATGTGACCTGCCACACACTCTAGACACCACTAGTTTCACCTTTGACCTTGAGTAGGCATGGTAAACACAAGGCACACATCCACGAGTGGAAATGCTTGGCTCTACTGTTCCTGGCTATGATTCTTGCAAACTACCTAACTGAGGTCAGGTCACTCACCGGTCTAATTGTTTTTCGTTTGTGAGAGAAAAATGCCCACACTCTCCCAACTGGCCTTTCTACATCAGGAAAGATTCATATAAGGAAACACCACTATAGCAAGGGATTTGGGGATGGCTCCTTGCAGTTAATTTTCATATGCTTTTGGGAACTTAAACCGCCAGGCACAGGGAGGGTTTATAAACAATTGCTATAAACTTTTTAACAGTTGACCTTAAACAGGGGAGTACTCCTCTCTTGTTGAATGGATGGTACATGGAATTGCTGGGGCTCCTTAGAATTCAGAGGAACCTGTTGTTGGATGATTATGCCTTTGACTTTCCTCACTCGATGCTGTCCACTCATCCAGTGAGCATTAGTTAAATGATGGAGCCTGCCAGGAACTGGTCTTGGCATCACAGGTGTGGCCTTGTTGGAGGAAGTGTGTCACTGTGGGAGGGTTTTGAGGTTCCAGAAGCTCAAGCCCCACCCATTGTCACTCTCCTTTCCTGCTGCCTGCCCATCTGGATGTAGAACTCTCGTGTGCCTCCATGACAATAAGGGACTAAATCTCCAAACTATAAGCCAGCCCCAGTGAAAAGTTTCCATATAAGAGTCATATGAACATGATGACTATTTACAGTAATAAAAACCCTAACTATGACAGAAGTATATGTATATATGTGTGTGTATGTATAGCTATATCTTATATATGTGTCAAGGTAACAGGCATTATTTTTATACTTATGCACACTTTTTCCCTACATAAAAGCACAAATTTATTTTTCACACAACATGTGCATAGGTGTTTGACTGCATCTATATTTGTGCATACATGCATGCCTGGTACCTACAGAGGCCAGAACATTCTTTGAAACTGGAGTTACAGAAGGTTGTGAACTACCATGTGCATATTGGGGATTGAACTCAATTCCTCTGGAAAAACAGCCAGTGCCCTTAACCATTAATCCATCTCTCTAGCCCCAAGAGTAACTTTTCTACCCAGCATGCACTCCACAATACTGTTATATAATGATAATGTTAGAAAATGATCCACAGCTAAAAAGTAGAGAAACAAAGGTGTTAAGTAGCTCATATTCTCCCAATCAATTGATCTATCGATTGATTGGTTAGTTTGCTTTTTTTTTTTTAGAGAAGTTCTCAGTGCATGCTGATCTCAGTCTTGCACCCCTCCTCTCCCAGAAGACTGGGCACTGGGATTATAAGCATGGGCAACCACATAGAGCTTCTTTTAAATTTTTATATAGAGCAGTATTAACAGTTTGGGAATCTTGAAGCTGAGGTAAATTATTTGCGCAGTTTGATCTTTTCATAGCTGAAAATTCATGTCCAACTTCAACATACTTAATACATTAATAATGAAAATCAGATGCCAAATGCAACCTGTTTTGTTCTGGGGTTCTTTCTTTATCTCTTTCCTTCTGAGATGAGTGTCCTTTCTGTGGTATACAGGTGGAGTTAAATACATAGATTCATGAATCACTTAATGATAGGGATACATAGGGATACATAGGGATACATTGAGAAAAGGATCATTAAGTGATTTTGTTGTCTGAACATCATGGTGTGTGCTCACACACTCAAGACAGTTGCAATGCTGCTAGGTGATGTAATTTTATGGACTGATGTCACTTTCACAGCCATCATTGGTAGAAATGTACACACAGGACTAGCTGTATATCTGTGTGTACATACTATCTATGTATACACACATACTTTAGCTGGTTTGAGTTGTAGATGGAATTTTTAAGATGACTTTTTGGTATTCCTTATTATCAATGAAATTATCTGTTTCCATTTCTGTGGAGTTCTTCTTTTTAGTGTGTGTGTGTGTGTGTGTGTGTGTGTGTGTGTGTGTGTGTGTGTGCATGAATGCAGTGCCCTGAGAGTCCAGAAGAGGGCATTGGATCCCCTGGAGCTGGAGTTCAAGGCAGTTGTGTGCTGCCTGACATGGGTGTTGGGACCCAAACTCTGCAAGTGCTCTCAGCGCCTGGTGCTCTCTCTCCAGCCCTTCCTTGTGCTTTCTGGTTAAGTGTAGAGTCAGTTTCAGTCATGAGGTAATTTTTTAAAAGATGTTGTACTGTTACAGAAAGTTTCAAAAGTGCTAAAGAAATCAACAGGACAACACCCTTGTTCACCTGCTCTGTTCAGAGCTGGGGCATGAGGCATTTTCTTAGATGTTGTGGCTGTTGGGAAGGGGGAAGGGGGAGAATTGTAGCACAAGTCACTCACACTGTCCAGAAGAATATGTCGACTGTTTAAATCTTGTTTTTGTGTTTAACTGCAGACTTTATTAAGTACACAAAGGACCTCTCTGGATTGTAAATAATGCAGATTTGACTGTACAATGAACAGAAATGCAGTCCGGCAAAGCTCTTCCTCAGGACAGGCTTCAGAGTTTCCTTTGCTGGGGTGGAGGTCCAGCTACACTCTTCAGTCATTAGCTGAGGCCAAGGCACAGGTTCTGACCTGGTCAGAGCCCTTCCTTGCTACATCTGTCTCTTCTTAGTACCTTCTGTTGACACAGCACCCGGAAGCTTCCTATGTCCCTTCACTTCTCAGCTTCTCACCGCCCTTTGTAGATTTTGCAGTTTGGTCTAATTTGATGAAGATCTGCCTCTACAGCCACATCATTACCTGATAATTTTTCCTTTTCTTTCTCAGAACACGTGGTCTCCATCTGAGTGGTTCCTGGAACAGCAATGTCGATGTCCTGAGCCTTGTTCAGAGATATCTGCCCTCAGCCCCACATTTCTGGCCTTGAAATCTTTTTCTTTTTTACTGTGGTACTAAGAAGGGTTGCTTGGACAGGAAAAGTCACTTCTTTGTTATGCTTTTCCTAACTCTGTACAGCAAACATCTGTGATGCTTGCCGTGTGCCTGTCCACAAACTCTACCCGCCCCCCACAGCCCATCCAGACACACACAGCTCTGAGGTCTGACCACACTTCCCTTGTAATACCTTGAAGAGGAGGCTTTCTCTTCCCTCTCTGTTCTTTTCTCTCCTTTACCTGTTGACCTTCCTTCCCACCCCCCCTCCCTCCTTCCTTCCCTCCCTCTCTCCTTCCTTCCCTCCCTCCCTCCTTCCTTCCTTGCTTCCATCCTTCCTCCTTCCTTCTTTCCTCTTTCCTTCCTTCCTTCCATCCATTTTTCCTCCTTCCTTCATTTCTTCCTCCCTCCCTCCTTCCTTCCTTTCTTCCATCCTTCTTCCTTCCTTCCTCTTTCCTTCCTTCCTTCTTTCCTTCCTTCCATCCATTTTTCCTCCTTCCTTCCTTTCTTCCTCACTCCCTATTTCCCTCTCTCCCTTCCTCCCTCTCTCATTATTCTATTTGCTTGGTTCAGAAATCTGTCCCTTGTTTTCCTGAGCTATCATGCCTGTAAAGTTTTCCTCTAGTACTTTTCATCATCGTGTGCTGTGTGATGTAATCGTTCTACTGTGGGTCACCTTTCCAAAATCCAGGATTTATTAACTTTTTCTATGTAGCTGCAGATTATGGCTTGTCTGTGAGATCTCTTAACTAATCACTCTGCATGCCAAGTGCCATTGGAGGGTCTGGTGTGCTATTTTAAAGTTAGTCTTGCTTATATGAAGAAAACCTTAGAAGATTAGGAAAGCTCATATAGCTCACATATGTGTGTCTGTGTGAGGGTGTGGCCTGAATCAGTTAGATCATGAGAGCTCTGAATGGACTGGGGGTCCCTCTGTAGCTTTGTAGTATGGTGGCATTATTGAGAGATGGGCTTAGCTGTTGAAGGTGGGTAACTGAGGGTTCATCTCTGGGGCTGGCATGTTGCCCTGCCCCTTCCTGTGTTTTTCTCTTACTTCATGGCTGCCTTGAGATGAAGAATTTCCCTAACACATGCTCCTGTTGCCTTAATATTCAGCCAAGTGCACAGAGCCAACTAACCATAGACTAAACCTCCTGAAATGGGGAGCCAAGTTAAATCTGCCTCTAGACTGTGGCACAATGTATTTTGGTCTCAGTGATCAAAAGTGACAAACATAGCCCCCAAATTTATCTTTTTACACTGCCACTGAAGGCTGTTGTTAATGCCTCACATCACTCTTGGTTGCATTCCAGAGCAAATGTGAACAAAGCTCCTTGATGAATGTTATTCTTTGCATATTAGATGCCTCTCTCTGCCTCATGTGCTAGAACACTTACTTCCCTAGATGGGGGCGGTTTTTGCAAGGCTTGGGAAGTGAGTTCTAGCTGGAGGAAGGAGATTTCTGAGGGGTGGGCCTTGAGGCTCATAGCTTAACCTTGTGTCCTGTCCCACTTCTGCGTCCTGGTCTGTTGAGATGTGGGCATGTGCTTCTGCCACCATGGAACCATTTTCTGCCATGCTTTGTCCCCATCCACGATGGACTGTATCCATCTGAGTGGGAGCCCAATAACCCCCCTCCCTGAGGTTGCTCCTTGTCAGTTATTAGGTCACAGCAACAGCACAAGTGACTAGTTCACGGAGGCATGTAATTCAGCTCCGTTCTCATCCATAGCCACTGAACTGTTGTCTGTGTGTCATGTATGTATGTGTTCATGTGGGTGTGTGCACATGTGTGTGCACATACATTTGTGTGCATGTGTACATGGTGGCCAGAAATCAGTGTTAAGTGGCCCCTTGGATCTCTCTCAACCTTATTTTTTTTGAGACAGAGACACTGAATCTGAAGCTCACTGATTGGCTAGGCTACCTGGCCAATGAGCTTCAGGAATTATCTGTCTCCGCTCCTCACCCTACTCCCAGCACAGGAATTAGAGACATGTGCTACCCTGCCAGGCTTTTGGCATGGTTAATGGGGATCCAAACTCAGATCCTCATGATTGCAGAGGAGACACGTCACTGACTGAGCCAAACATCTCTGCAGACCCACACTGATTCATTTTGCAAACACTAGACCTGTTTTTTCCCCAAATTGTTCTCCCCAATAATCCTCCACTGCCTTGCTAATGACTTTGTTTACCAAAACTAAACTTCAGGACTTTTGGTGATTTGTCACGATTTTATTACTGCTTAAAGAGACTACCAAAATGAATATTTTCATTAACTCCAATCCCCAACCATGAACAATTTATTTCTTGCTTACATTTCCATGGTTCTACATGTTTACCCCTATTACTAACTTATTATGCTGTATTATAGATATTTGTTTCTTTAACCGTCCTTCCCTACTAGCTAGTGAGTGCTTGGCAGCTGAGCTGAAGGTCTCAGTTGCCCTCATATACCTCATGCTGAGCTCAGTGTCTGGAATGTACTTTTGAGTTTAGTAAATATTGACATGCTGAGTAATGCTTCACCCTCTATACTGGGTCCCTTTTCTATGCAGAAGGGAGTTTTTAGGAAAGATTTTTTTTTTTAAAGACAGAGGAAAGCTTTGGGAGTGAGAGAAAGGAATACACTTACTGGGGATCGTGAAGATACAAAAGTCTATACCAACTCTCCAGTGTTTTCATTGTTTAACAGAAAAATAAGATTTACTATTGAAAATATTCTTGGGTCTGGAGAGATGGCTCAATGGTTAAGAGCACATATTGCCCTTGCTTGAGACTGGAGTTCTGTTCTCAGCACCCATGGCATGTGTCATAGAACCACTTGTAACTCAAGCTTAACTAGAGCTGACGCCCTCTTCTGGTTTTCCCGGGTACCTGCACTCATGTGCACAGACACACACAGACACACCCATAAATTAAAAAAAATCATTTTAAAAGGACATATTCTAACATTTTCCTTTGTTTTACATCTATGTGAATTTTGATTTGATTAAGGCAATAATATCAATATAAATTGTGTTAAATTTTATATAATGATAAACATTTGTATATGTGACTTAAAAATCTTTATCCTTCCTGTTGTTCTGAAGTCCTGTGTTTACATTCAATTTTGAAAGTTCTGGCTTCCTCTTATAAATAGAGTTGATTATTTCCCCAAGAAATAAATTTAGAAATTCTGAGTGAAAGAGATTTTGTTTTCGTCTCCTTCTCTCTGTTGTTATCCATAAACAGTACCACATTCTGGGTAAGTTATGAAGAAAAGAGGTTTCTTTTGCCTCAGTTCTAGTTCAAGGTTGAGGGCCTGTATTCAGTGATGGTCTTCCTGCTGGTCATCTCCAAGTGGCACAGGGTGTCACATAGCCAAAGACAGGGAGCTCATGTTTGTCTCCCATAAAAAGCCACCAGAATTTAACCATGAGTGTCTGCCCTGGTTTCAGGTCTGTTACTGAAGGAAAATACCCTGACAAAAAAGCAACTCAGGGGAGAAAGGGGGTTATTTCAGCCTACAGTTATAGATTACAGTTCAGTTCATTATGATGGAAGAGTTAAGGATGGAACTTGAACAGATGCTCTCATTACAGTCAAGAGCAGAGAAAAATGAATGCATGCATGCTCGCTTGCTTGTCTGCTTGTGTTTAGCTGATTCCTCTATCCTTATACAATTCAGGACCCTTTGCCTAGGGAGTGGTGCTGCCAGTGGTGGACTGTGTCTTCCCCCATGAATTAACTTAAAACATTCTTCTACAAGCCAATCTAATATAAGCAATCCTTTAATGAGACTCTCCTTCTAGACCATTCCAGGTTATCAAGTTGACCATTAAAGCTAACCAGCACAGGGTCCCACCTTGAGGTCCTCTCTAATTCTAATCTCCTTAAGGTCCCAGCTACTACTAATTACTTAATAGTTGATTAATTTCATAGCCTATTAACACCTCAAATTGGAGAATAAATTTCCACATGAAACTGGAAACACCATAAAATCCTCTCTATCTCATGACACATCTCTCACTGCTCTCCTTCCTCTTTTCCCCTCTTCTTCCTGATATTTAGTATTATTGGGTTATTGTTGGTTCCTCCTAATTCTTCACGTGTGGACTCTTTGATGGTTAGTAGGCCTTTCCTTTGCATAGATACATCACTGAGTGTTCCTACAGGTTGATGTGGATTTTAGCACATGGGGATGTTTTAGTTCTTGGATCTTGATCTTACCCAATGGTCACTTTCCTTGTTTTATGAATTCTCATAAAATCTGCCACTCTTATGTAACTTACCATTGCCTTTTTGGTTTATCAAAACATCACCAAAGAATCATGATCCCTCATTCCAAAATGATACTAGAGAAATGCTGTTGAAAGTCTGAGAGCAGCGAATGAGGCAGTTCCAGCCGGGGCTTTTAGTTTTAGGATATCTGTTATTACTAGATGACTAATTTCCATCCATCAAAAGGAAAATAATTCATGGATGTTTAGCCATGTACTCAACCAGGTGGGATAGAGTCTGCTCTACCTATGTTAGTGTTGAAAGGTCTTGCCAATGTCACCATGTGGTACTCTACCCTCCCAATGTTTCCGTCTTCTTCCATTTAAACAATGTAGCACATTTAAATGGTTTATCAGTATGAAATATTGTTTGGCTTATGGTACATTCAATTTTTAAAATAAGCATAAGGTTTTCATAAAGACCAGAAATACATGCATGACCTTCAGTGCTGAAATGCTAAGTTCTTTAGGATGGTGAGATGGCAATTACCTGTTAGTGTAATATATATGTTTTCTGTTGGTCCAGTGTGGTGGTGCATGCTGTAATCCCAGCAGTCAGGAAATGGCAACAAGAGAAGCAAGCATTCAAGGGCAGCCTCAGCAGTATAGCAAGTTTGAGCCCAGCCTGGGATACAAGAGACCTTATCTCCAAAACCAAAGAATTCCCTGCTAATGTGAATAATAATTTTAAAGTTTGTGAGTCTCAAAGAGGGGTTATTCCATATTACACAAGCACCCATGAGTTGTGCTGTCCTCTAGAATCCAGTCTTTCTCCCCAGAATTAGGGTTGCTCTGCTGATTTTCATAGATTTCATGCAATAGTTAGTGTCAGCATTCTAGAATATTCTCTTCTTTTCCAGAGGTCCTGACTAGTCTGACTTTCCTTTGTTGTGTCAGATCCTCCAGAAGCTCCTCAGATCATTTCCCGTTCTAACCCTCATATCACTGCAGATACACACGTGTTTATATAATTGAGTTTTTACCAGTTCCTTCCCTATTCATCCAGAAACCCTGCAAGGCTGAGCTCACCATTGCATCCTCAGTTCTAATTAGTGGATTTGTTTGTTGGGCTGTTTTGAGGGGTGTATTTTTTTTTTTTTCCTGAGACCAGATCTCATGTACTCTCGGCTGACCTTGACCTCCTGAGTCACCGGTTTTAAACTTGCTCTTTCTTCCTCCTGCCTCTCCTTATGAGTGCTGGGCTTGCAGGCCTGTGCCACCACCCAGTTTATGTGGGGCCAGTTATAGAATCTAGGATTTCATGCATGCTAGGCAAGCTTTCTACCAGCCGAGCCACATCCTCGGCCCCCTAAGTAGTGGTTTATGAACAATAGTTACCATGTAATTATTTTTATTGAAAAAGTGATTGGATTCCATGATGATTAATCTTGATTTTCAATTTGATAAGACTTAAAAATGACCTGTGGATGAGCCTCTTCGTATGCCTGTCAGGGATTTTTTTCAGTGGTCTTGAATTACGGGGGGAAACCCAGCTTCGTTGTATGTGATGGCTTTCCCCGGGCTGGGATCCTGTGCTGTGTAGGATGGAGAAAGGAGCTGAGCAGCGGTGTGTGCTCTTCTCTCTCTGCTTCCTGCCTGGCTGCAGTGTGAGCAGCCATTTCAAGCTCCTGCTGTCTTGCTTTCCCACCGTGGTGGACTGCACCTTAGACGGTGAGCCAGAATTAACCTTGTCTCCCTTAAGTTGCTTTTGCCAGGGTGGCTTCTTCACAGTGATGGAGAAAGAAACTAGGCGAGATTTTGAAAAGTAGTTTTGACTATAGTACATCACTTTGTAAATCTCTATCAAAGATATGCTGTTATGATTTTATTTGTTTTCTAAAATCCAAGTCATTTCTTCACTTGGGGAAGTAAATCAATGTTGAGTGTTCAATGTCACTATATAAGCAACATAGATATTTGGATTTTTTCTTTCATGATATCTTTTTTGTGTGTTGGTATAGTAGTGAGCATAGCTACTGTCCATTTTGTCTTTTATGCCTTCAAATTCATTGAAAGAGTTCTTGAGTTTTTTATAATAACCTGCTGTGGGATGTTCTGTATGGCAAATGTGTTGCTAATAAAACACTGATTGGCCAGTGGCTAGGCAGGAAGTATAGGCGGGACTAACAGAGAGAATAAAAAGAACAGGAAGGCGGAGGGAGACTGCCAGTCTGCCAGCCGCCGCCAGGACAAGCAGCATGTGAAGATGCCGGTAAGCCACGAGCCATGTGGCAAGGTATAGATTTATAGAAACGGATTAATTTAAGATATAAGGACAATTAGCAAGAAGCCTGCCACGGCCATACAGTTTGTAAGCAACATAAGTCTCTGTGTTTACTTGGTTGGGTCTGAGCGGCTGTGGGACTGGCAGGTGAAAGAGATTTATCCTGACCGTGGGCCAGGCAGGAAAACTCTAGCTACAATAACCCATTTGGGTTCAGGGGATAGATACATCCATGTTTGGATGTGAACCAAAATGAACCAATTACAGTGTAAGTATGTTAGCTATAACACACACACAGACACACACACACACACACACACACACACACACACACACTTCTCTGGCACTTATTGAGCAATGGACGCTTGGAAGGGCAGGTGGCTCAGAGTGGCTAGTAATTTATTATATCACTCTTAAGATCGGAACCTGAACTCCACAATCATAGATGATCGGATAGTGGACCTGTGCCTGCTGGAAGTACAATAAAAGCCACAGTAAGAGAATTTATTTAAAAAAAATCTTACAGTTAAACCAAAGGAAATAATTAGGATTTGAATTACAGTATAGAGGCATAATGTGCTTTTTGGGCAGATGCCACTCTAGGATACTGATAAACAGATTATTGTTGTGTTGATTTGAGTCACTCATTCAAGAAAAGTGGAGTGCATCTGTGTGCTATACAGGGAGCTTGGCATCACAGTTATACAAGGAGCCAGCATCTGGTCTTCAACTCCTTAATGAAAATGTTCGGGTTTTCCTGAGACAGGATCTTATTAGACCTCAAAATTGCTCTATTGTTGAGGATTACCTTGCACTTTGGATCCTCCTGCCTCAACTTCCCCAGTATTGGGATTACTGGTATGCATTACCATGCAGTTTATGTAGTGTTGGAACTAAGGGCTTTCTGCTTGCTAGGAGAGCACTCTACTAACTGATGTGCATACAGCCCTAACCCCACCTCGTGGGATTTAAAATTCTTGTCATCCTAATCTTAAAAGAACACAATTCAAGGGGGGAAAATTCAAAACCCTTGACACATTCACAAGATGCCTTCAAGTCTTACTCAGTCCTCTAACTTCTTGTTCGAGTGTTTGTAAACTCTTGTCTCATTCTGCGACATGCCTTAGCACCATGCTCAAAGTAGGTGTCCAGAGCTGTGTAACTCACACCATAGACTTGGCGTTTGTTCAAGGCAACCCCCCCCCCCAGTATCTAATCGCACTATACCACTCTGAGCTGCGATGATGCAGGCTTGTATTTGACAGGCAGAGGTGAAAGGATCAGGAACTCGAGGCCAGACTCAGTTACACAGTTTGAGGATAGCCTCGGCAACTTGAGAGGCTGTCTCAAAACAAAATAAAATAAAACAAAGGGAAGACATCGCTGAACAGTGTGGCATTTTGGTCTCTGTTTCTGCATATAATCACTATAAAACTGATTCCTGCTTTTATCCTGTTTTTGGAGCAGGTGTTTGTTTATACATCCTAGACCTGCATTCATAATTCCCGTTATGCTTGTCAGTCACTAGCTTTTGCGTTGCCCACCCCTGTACTGGAGATACTTGGAATAAGTGCTACTTAGTAAGTCATATTTTAAACTAAACGGCTTGGTCTAATTTATGAAACCATTTGGGCTGGAGAGCCCTACAGCAAACCACATAGTTCATCCCCCCTTTCCTAGCATAGTGGGAGAGATTTTTATTGTCTATAAAATCCATTCTGGGTGGGTATCTATTCTCAGCCTTCATTATCTCTAGTGTTAGCGATTCCACAGCCTCCCTTGGCAGCCTTCCCTATTGCTGAGCTAGCCTTGCTTATTAATCCTGTAATAATACCTTATGTTCTCCAAATATTGAGGCGATGCTTAAGTCTCCCCTGCTAACTCACTCCTCCCTGCCCACCCTCTGAAATGCTTCTGATAAGTGCGCGTGTGTGTTGTGTGTATGTGTACGATTATGTAAGCACACAGCACCAAGTGATGTGCTATACACTCTTGTCCTGAGGCGTTCTGCAAGGGGCTTGTTAGGATGGACGCTGTCAGTCCATAGAAAATTAAGCTATTAAATCTGCAGCACCAGGGTGGTGATTGAATGGCTTGTGCCATGGGATGAAATTGCTTTGCAGACATATGAATTTTGCAGTCAGGAGTGTTCATCCCTCCTTGTGCACTTTAATGGTATTGTTAGATTAATGTGATGATTTAGAGGCTATTACTGGTTTGTCTATGCTGGTTTCGGGACAAGAGCATCAACTGGACCTGTCCTAGGAGGGTCTGGTCCACAGATTGTCCTTCAGATAGAATTGATTACAGGTAGGTGTTGGGGAAATGACTCAATTGGTAAAGTGCTTGCTCTGCTACCATGAGGACCTGAGTTCAAGCTTCACCACACACGAAAACATCTGGGTATGGTGTGCACACTTGTCATGTCAGCATTTGAGAGGCAGAGAAAGGCAGATCCCTAGTCTGGTAGGCCAGCCATCTTAGCCTACTTTGTGAGCTCCAGGCCAGCGGGAGACCGTGTCTGGGAAAACAACACGCAAGTTTGTCTTTGGACTGCCCACACACTTGTGTATGCCCGCCCTCCCACATGATGTGCACCTCCACACACATACATGTGAACATGCACATTTACATATACACACATTGTCTCTTTAAACTTTTTTATTCCTTAAATGTTTTTCATTTGTGTGTGTGTGTGTGTGTGTGTGTGTGTGTGTGTGTGTGTGTGTGTGTATGTGTGTGTGTGCACGCGTGCATTATATAGGTCATGTGAGGGTCAGAGGACAACATTCAGAAATCTCTTCTCTCTCCACCATGTGCAATCTGGGCAAAGTCCGGTGCCTTTACAGAGCCATCTCATTGGCCCACAGAAGTTGTTTCTTAAGAAAGAGCTGTTGTGAGGACTGGACACAGAGCAAGCATCATGCATTCTTTGCAGTCTCCTTTTGGAAGCTGGCATTGCACCGTTCTCTCCTTCAGTTCCTCTCCCCATACTCTGTGCTCCTCTCCCAAGCTGCTGGTGTGATGCTTGTGCTGGCTGCTGTTTGTGGCTTTCTTTGGAAGATTGCCCACGACAGCTGTAGAGCTGAGGACCCTGAAGTTCATGAGTCCACAAGAAATCCCAGGTCCTTCCTGTGCCTGGAGACAAACTCTAACATCTAACTAGCATCCTGTGACTCCCTAGTGGGGGTCTAACTGAAGGTACCTTTTCCAGGGAAATTCCCTCAAAAACTTAACCTTCAGTTACCCACTTTCCTTTCTCTGATGTCAGAGGTAGATGATCGCAAACACTTTATCCCTGGAGCCTCTGAAATCCTCTTCTAGAAAACCAGGACCATACTGTGCTTTCCATCTACCTCCTGTGTTAGCTGACTTGGTTTCTGTGGGCACTTCTCTCATGGTAAACACATAGTATCCCGCATCTGAAGAGAGCACGCTTTGTTCCGAGATCCACTGTCATTTGCTTTAAGTTTGCTGAGGTCGCAAAAGTCACTATGTTTTTAGACTGAGCAAAAGTCCTTCGTGGGGGGTTCACTTTAGGTGAAATGTCTGTTCCGGGCTTCTGAAACTGACGTGCCCTTCTATTAGAATGGGAATCACACACTCCAGATAAACCAGAAGCATTTGACTTTCAAGTGGACGGTGATGCTTTGTGAGTGCCTGGCCAGCTGAGCCCCTGGCCGGGCGCCCAAACAACCTGTCCTGCTTCATAGCTACCTCGTTATCACTATTGAAAGTCCGTCCTGGGAGCAGTCAGTCCTCTGCCGACTCACCTCTGTCCTTGTTTGTTCTCTTTTGTTCTGTTCTTAAAACATTGTCTGATTTCTCTCCTTTAACACAAATAAAATGCACACACCTAGCCCCGTTGATATGAAAGTCTGAGAAACATTAAAGAGTGATTGCTAGTTAGGCACTGATGTGTTTGGACACACAGCAAATGAAGATCTCAACATTTTATTTTTGTTTTTTCTCCCCAGAATCTTTATCCACAAATAGGTATAAAGCTAGTCACAGAATAATGCAGCATGGGAGAGGATTCTTCTCCTCTAACCCACACAGTCAATTCTGCTCCTGGAACAGCCTGTGGGGAGGACAGTTCTAGTCAGTGCCATGCCCTTGTCTCAACACCAGCGCAGACCTATGTATATTTGTGTGTCTCCTGACATGCTCTAGAATACAAACTGAGAATCATGCTTTAATCTCAGAAATCAAGCCTTTTTTTTTTTATGAAAGCATATACCATTAATTAGCCTCAGGCACTGAAGACAACTTGCCTGATCATGAATGTTCCAGAAACTATTGTTGCAGTTAGAACAGCATGCTCATTGTGGTGTGGCTGTTTCCTTTAGCGCTAAGTCCTTAAACGAATAGCTAAAAGCTCCCGTCATACTCTCCTTTCCTGAGAATGCCTTGCACACAGGTGGTGTTCCACAAATGTTTTCAAATGACTCAGAACTCTGTTTCTTGTGTGCTCTCAAAGCAATTTTCCAAGGTCCTGTCCCAAATACATAATTGATAGCATTGAAAAATAAGAAAGGAAATTGTATTTATGTAGCATGTTTCTGCAATCATTAGCAGGCTGACTTTGCAATGGGAATTGGGAGTCTAATTCACTTAGGACAGTGTTCTAGGATGACTGCATAGCCTGTGGTAGGTTGACCAGTTAGTGCTTTCTCAGCCACACTGAAACAGAGGAAGCATAGTGGGAATCGAGAGCAAATATTGAAACATTTTAATCACAGGAAGACCTAACCTTTTATCCCGTAACTATGTATCCTTTCTGTGTGATTGGCATCTTCTTGGATAGGTATGTGAGTATGTGGTTTGTGTGTAGAGATCAATTTGCATAGGTTGCTGTTCTTTCAGAGAAAAACAAAGAATCAAGGTGTTATACTTTTCATTTCTGTTGCTGTGATAAAGCACCACTTGGGGGAAAAGAGAGGTTTATTTGGCTCTTCATTATGGGTTATGGTTCATTATTGGAGGGAAGTCACCAAGGTAGGGGTTTGAGACAGCTGGCCATACTATCTCCAGTCAAGGACAGACAGGAACAAATGCAGCCATTCTGTCTGCTTGCTTTCATCTAGCTTTCTCATCTTTTATATACTTCAGGACCCCTGCACAGGGAATGATGCTGCCCACAGTGGGCTGAGGTCCTCCTTCATCAATTACTAATCAAAATGATGCCCCTCCCAGAGGTGGCCACAGATTAACCTGAGCTGGATAAATCCTCATTAAAACCCTCTCCTTAGATGATTCTAGGTTGTGTCAAGCTGACATTTAAAAGTCAACCACATACGTTTCTGTCGAACTTTAAAGCTATACTCAGTTCTCCTCCAAATCAACCTATTGTCCTTTTCATGGCCTGATCGCACCTGCAAGCATTTCCTTTATTTGTCAACAGAGGTGAGACAAGATGCTGTCATTTGCATCCAGGTCTTCCTGACCAGTTGACGTGCCATTAGAAAGCAGGGTCACTAGAAAGCCCAGTGTCATGATGTATATATAACATTCATTGTGGAGAAGACAGCTTCAGAAACAGTCAAGGAATGTCAGAAGTGCACATGAAAAAAATTCCACTACAGTCTGGGCCCAGCCTTTTTAACTCTAAAAGGCATGAGAACAAAACAAGACTGAGGAGAGAGTTCAGTGGTTAAGACTTACAGAGAAAGCCTGAAGACCTGGGTTTGCACCCCCAGAACCCACATAAAGCCAGACACACAACACAAGGTAACACCTGTCTGGTGTCTGTAATCCCAGGGCTGCCTATTGTGAGGTGGGAAATGGAGACAGGGAGATCTCCAGAGCTCCTGGACCAGCTCAGCTAGCCTTGCTTATACAATGGTGAACACCTGCTTAAACAAGGTGGAAGGTGAGGACCATACCTGAGCTCATACTCTGGCCTGCATGGACCTAGAGAGGCTCAAGAAGCTCATAGGTATCCACGGTCTCACACACACACACACACACACACACACACACACACACACACATAACATGAATCTTAAAAGGTCTTATTAATAAAATTAAACCTGAGCCCAGTTGTTGGGGTGAATGCTGAATGATCAGAGAAACAGAACAAGCCACAACCACCTCACCTTGCCAATTCCTCTGCTGATCCTGTTTCCTCAGACTGGATATCTCTGAGTCCTCATCCAGAATGAATCTCAGCTGAACTGCTTCTCAAAAGCCTGAAAGCTTAACCAGCCTAGTTCCTGGTCCTTACGCCTTATATACCTTTCTGCTTTTTGCCATCACTTCCTGGGATTAAAGGCATGTGTCACATGCCTGGCTGTTTCTAGTGTGGCCTTGAACTCACAGAGATCCAGATGGATTTCTGCCTTTGGAATGCTAGGATTAAAGGTGTGTGTGCCACCATTTTCTAACCTCTGTATCTAGTGGCTGTTCTGTTCTCTGACCCCAGAGAAGTTTGTAGCATGAGTCTTAAAAGTTCTTATTAATAAAATCAAACCCGAGGCCAGTTATTGGGGTGAACACTGGAAGGTCAGAGAGACAGAATAAACCACAGCTAATCTCACCTGGCCAGATCCTCTGCTGGTCTTGTTTCCTCAGACTGGATGCCCCGAGCCCTCATCCAGAATGGGTCTCAGCTGAACTGTGTTGCTAGAAGCCTGAAAGCTTAACCAGCCACATGCTTCTCCAGGCCAAATGCTCTCCAGGCCAAATGCCTGCTCAGGCCAAATGCTTCTCCAGAGCAAATGCCTCTAGTTTCTGGTCCTCACGCCTTATATACCTTTCTGCTTTCTACCACCACTCCCTGGGATTAAAGGTGTGGCTTTCTGGGATTAAAGGTGTGTATCACCGTGCCTGGCCGTTTTCCAATGTGGCCTTGAACTCACAGGCTACCACTGCCTAACCTCTATGTTTAATATTGTGGCTGTCCTGTTCTCTGACCCCAGATAAGTTTATTAGCATACACAATATTTTGGGGAACACAATACCCCCACAGAAGTTTATTAGGGTACACAATATTTTGGGGAACACAATACCACCACACACACACGACTTTAAGAAAAACAAAACCAAGCCAGGTAGTGATGGTGCACACCTTTAATTCCACACTCAGGAGACAGAGACAGGTGGCTTTCTGTGAATTTGAGGCCAGTCTGGTTTACAGAACTAGTTCCAGGCCAGCCAAGGCTACACAGAGAAACCCTGTCCTGAAAAACCAAACACCAAACCAAAACAAACCAGAACAAACAAAGAAAAACTAAAACACCAACAATAAATAAATAAATAAATAAATAAATAAATAAATAAATAAATAAATAAATAAATATATAAATCAAGACAAACAAACACAAAGCCCTAACAAACATACACCATCGTCATTGCTTCTGCCAGATGGCTGAGTCTTGGAACCAAAGGCTGTTGCACATGCTGAAGTTTTGTCTGCGTTGCCTAGTTCTTGTGTAGACAGGAATGTGACACCTCCTTTGCTAATTGAATTAGGCTATGGTTTAATATGGCTGCCAGTTCTTCACAGGCTAGCCTCAGAGCCCTGATTAGTTCATCATTACAGGAAGAAGAGCCCCCACAAGTCAGCAGGGCTGTTTTTTGCTTGTCTGTGATCAGATGGACCAGGGTTGCTTCCAGCCCTGTGATGGAAGACAAGCTGTTCAACTCTGGGTTTTGGTTGTCTTCCTCATCTCCTCATAGTGGGACTATATAGCCAGTTGATATGAAAGTGAAAACCGTAACAATGATGTGTAACCTGCTTAGCACAGGACACATAGAAAATGCTAGCTAATATTAAGGATAAAATCATGCTTCTAACACTATGCTTTTGTCTTTATCTTGCATAATTATAATCTAAGTTTTGCACAGTTCCAATTTATAATACAAATATAACTTAGTGTTTGGGGCTTAGTCCAAATTTGAAAGTATAAAGGTGTCTTCGAGAATATGGCGAGCTAGTGAGATGCTTCAGTGGGTAAAATTGCTTGGTACAAAGTCTGATGACCTGAATTTGATCATCTGGAGACCCACATGGTAGAAGTACAGAACCAGATCCCACAAGCTGTCCTCTGACCTCTACAGCTGTGGCACATATGCACTGTGTTGGTATGTTTTTGTCAACCTGACGAAGACTAGAGTCATTTGGGAGGAGGAAACCTCATTTGAGGAATGCCTCCATCAGACTGGTCTGTGGTAGGCATGTCTGCATGGCGTTTTCCTGATTGTTGGTTGACGTGGGAGGGCCCAGTCTTCTGATATGGGAGATAGATGGGTCCAGGAAGAAGAAGAAAGATAGCTGAACACGAGCCTGGGATTGAACCAGTGAACAGTGTTCCTCCACGGTCCTGCCTCTGCTTCTGCTTGAGATCCTGTCCTGACTTCCCTCCGCAACCAACTGTGATTGGGATGTGGAAACCACATCAACCCTTTCCTCCCCAAGCTGCACTTAGCCAGGGTTTTATCACAGAAATATAAAACAAATTAACATACACATATACATATATACACAAATAAATGAAAAATAAAAAAAGTTAATACAAAACTTTAAATAGGATATAAAGAAAAAGGTTAGATTGAATAACTTTCTGTTCCTATTTTGATTCAGTGTTTTCCTAAAGTGATGTTTCACATTATTTTTTATGGATTGTTTTCTGCAATCACACAGAGAGTTTTCAAAGACCCTGATCATTCTGTATTTTTTAAGAAACAGTGTTCTGTTTTTATATTCCATTTAATGGCTTTTTTCCCATCCTGTAGCTCTGAAGCCAAGGATGATAAATCAAAAACTAATATTTCCAAGCACCTCAAAAAATAAGAGCCTGTGATAGATTAAACATAGGCTAAATGAAGCCCATGGCTGATTGGTTCTAATTAGATGCAAGGTAAATGTTCGCTCAGCTAGGCCTTCTGTTAAAGTCAGAACACAGTGTTGTCTGGGCTCTCTGTGCTGCCCTTTACAAAATCATTTGAAAATGCTTTGGGTCTGCTGTCGCTGGGACAATGTGGCTTGGCAGCATATTGGTAACTTCATGAGCTTGTCACATTTGTCATGCAGACAGTGTTCTTTATAGGCAAAGCTGTCAGGCAGATTGAGTCTATAATTCTTCTTTGCATGAAATCATATGATGAAACCCCAGTATCAAATTGAAAGCCTCACTGGCGTTTGGAATCTTTCAGGCATGTGTCGGAATTGTTTTACAATGGACGCGTTGCTTGAGGACATATACTCGTTTTGTAAAGTTCATCAGTTATGTTCCCGCAGCATAACTCTAACTGTAGGTCTACCTTTGTTGTTGTTATTGTTGCTGTTTACATATTGGAAGATGAACCTGCTTCTGATTGTGTTTGACTGTGTGTGATGCGTGTGTATATGTGAGTGTGAGTTCCCATGCACACATGAGGAGGCCAGAGGAGGATGTCTTTTACTCTGACAGAGTCTCTCAGTGAACCCAGAGCCAGATAGGCTAGCTTGCAAGCACCAGAGAGCCTCTTGTCTCTGACTGCATGCTGGGGTTACAGCAGTTAGCATTTTGCGTGGTTGTGGGATTTGAACTCAGGATCATGTCTTACCCACTGAGTCATCTCCCCAGCCCTTTGTTTGGTTGTTAACTTAAAATGGTTAACTTCACAATTGAGCTATACCATCAGAATTGTAGTCTCACTCTTACTGTCCTAACCATTCTGGTAAGGTAGGAGACAGTAGTTACCTGCGTCCTTGTTTTAGTTAGATCTCCAAAGATAATGCTTGCCAATATATGTGAAGTGTCATTCTGTCTCAGAAGTGCAAGTGGCATGCAACGCTTCCTTCATGTTGGACTGATCAGTGGGAGCATCCACACAAATTGTGCATACAGCCCAAGCGGAAAATTTGGGAGGGTCAGTTTACTTATTTTCCTTGGTGGTGAAATTTCTCAAGAAACTGGCCCACCCACGGCAGTTTGAAGGGGCTAAATGGGGAAAGGAATGGCTTCAAAACTGCACACGGCCCTTGTGCTTCAGGCAGCCCCTTGCTAAGCAAGTTCCTGTTCCAGAGTGGGCTGCCTGCCAGGACTCTGCTAAGCACTCTGGTGTGCTTTGCACCTTGGAATGTGGGAGGAGCTTTAACTCTGGGACTGCCCATTCTAACTTCTGTCATGACTACAGCTTGCCAGGTCTCACAGCCACCCAGCTAAGAACTCAACATGGCAGGGACAGGCTGAGAAGAGTGTTCTGATACACCACGCACATCTTCTATTTCCTCCCTCCCTCCCTCCCCCCCTCCCTCCGCTCTCCCCTTTCTCCTCCCCTCCATTCCTCTGACTTTGCTCCTAAATTATTGTGTTTCTGAAAGGAGATCTGTTTTGCGTGCTTTGAAATGATTATGAACTCCCCACGGTGGGTGACTCCTTCTGAGTGTGGGCTGGGCAAACCCTGATTTCCCACTTGATCAGCCTTTCTATTTTTTCTTAACAAAAGAAAACCCATTCTTCTGCGCCCCATAAGTTCACTGCAAAGCTCCATCTGGAACGAGTTCAGCATCTTTAACAAATATGTGTTCTCTCTTCAAAAACCATCTAAAAATAGTGCTCAAGCAAATCAGACAAAAATATTTTGACGTTTTCTGTGTGTTTCATGGGGTAAGCACAGTTTGAAACAGGCTCTCTGTTAATTTTCACACACATAAGAGTCGATGTACTTTTTCTGTCTGCATGCACAGTGTATTTTACTCCAGGGTGATTTCTGATTCAAAACATAACACAGCAATTGTGCTTGTTAGAAAGGCCCTGCTTTTATCACAGCTGGCTTTCATAGGGAATTCAGGTTACAAGTACCCAAAGTGAAATGTTCAATTGAGTTCTACTGACATATAACAGTATTGATTTATTTTAAAAAATTAGTTTTGCATGAAGAAAAACATAGCTACCCTATGAGGTTGTACTTAGGATCTCCACCACAAATCATACTAATGGTGTTGACTTCAGTTCCAAATGATGGGTTGCCCTCTTAAGCCCAAGAACCACTGCTACCTGTGTGCAACCTGAGAGTCTGACACAAAATTATTTTTAAGGCCAGCCTGGGCTACAAAGTGATCTGTTGAAAAAAAAAAAGAAAGAAAAGAAAGAAAGTTACAAGGTTGGCTCAGCAGTTAAGAGCACTTCCTACTCCCTCAGAGGAGCTGTGTTGAGTTCCCCACACCCATTTCAGGTGGTACCACTGCCTCAAAATCTAGCTCCAGGAGATGTGATGCCATTTTCTGGCCTCTGTGGGCACTGCACACATGTGCAAGTGTGCATACGCACTTGTGCATGCACGCGTGCGCGCACACACAAACACATACACACATTTTGAAACAAAAAATAAAACATAAAACATCTCATATTAAAGAGCCAATAAATGTTTTAAAATTTAATAAAAGCAGAATTCCTCCCATCATTTATTGATTAATCAGCTACTGTGTGTTACAGGTGATGAAAGGGATTGCATATGTAGTCCATACACATATTCATGAAATGTAATACATATATAGTATTGCATGCTTTAATTGAATCTTGTGACTTTTGAAATCTCTGGTGGAAAACTGAAGTTCATAAGATTTAGCAAATGGCTCTAGGCAACATGGGTGATTTATAAAGAGAGTCAAGGCAAGCCTCATACTCTCCTTCCGGACTTTACATCCCCTTCTAGGACAGACAAAAGAGATGATGTATTAATCTTTTTGATGTTAGCAATATTTAAATTGTTAGAAAAAGTCAAATTCAGATCCAGTGTATCTTTTCCTTGTTCTTAGTTCTCTAATACTCATTGATGTCCTAATGTGGAGAGTTTTAGCAAACCAGAGACTGGATTTGAATGATATTATTACAGTTTTCCTTGTTTCATTTTGTTATTTCATAGATCTCTGTAAAATCAGGAAAATATTGCAACTTAAAGTTGATTGTAGCCAGACAGTTTTTCTCTGGTCCTGCCCAGCCTCACGGTCCTGCAGCCACTTATAAAATAATCACTCAGAGGCTTAATATTATTTACAAACTGTATGGCCTATGGCAGGCCTCTTGCTAGCTAGCTCTTCTATCTTAAATTAACCCATTTCTATCAATCTATTAGTTGCCATGTGGCCATGGCATTACTGGTCTGCTGGCATCTTACTGCACCTTCCACAGTGGCTGGCATCTCTCTGCCTCTGCCTTTCTTCTTTCCTGTCTCTCTCCTTAGATTTCCCACCTGCCTCTAAGCTGCCTTGCCATAGGCCAAAGCAGCTTATTTATTAACCAATTGGAACAGCCTATATTCACAGCATACAGAAAGACATCCCCCAGCAGTTGATAGAGATTTAGAGAAGTGTTTATTAATTATTGAAAACATGGCTAACATAGAATTAATTACTAGTTGCTGACACATCCTAGGTATGTTTAAAATGTTTAAAAATTCTCCTAGTTGATCAGACCTGTTCTTCCTATAATACATAAAATGTCTATGTGGTCATAGGAGCCAGAAGAGCCCAAAATATGAGCACTGTTCAGAGGTAGATGCACATTCCAATGTCAGATGAAGCTTGTGAGCCAAGGCTGGATGGAAAGGTTAAGCTATCCTACAACCCTCAGCACACATTAAAAAACAACAAAAAAATAAAATAAAAATTAAAAACCACCCTGACAATGCCCTGTATTTTTGTGAGTGCCTAGAATCCCAGGTGCACAACAGAAGGGCACATGTAGGTAATATGGATCTTTGTAGGTTACAAGCACCATCTAGAGACTGCGTTTTAGAAAAGAATGAATTGTTTGGGAAACAACTCCACTGAGGTCCCAATTCCCTGGTTTAGATGTGGATACTCTGTCTTAGCATTCCCATTTTAAACAAAGGTTCAACAGTACCCAGCAACAGATCCAGGTCTACACCTAAGGCCAGCTCATAATAGGAAGATCTGGACCCAATCTGCATGTCTCCATACCTGCATGACTGCATGCCTACATGTCTGTCTACATATCCTAGTCTGTGCACTTTTTCTGTACTTGGGATGACTCTTGGTAAGCCATTGGTTGGGTATTTTATTTCTCTCTGTCTCTCTCTATCTCTCTGTCTCTCTGTCTCTCTGTCTCTCTCTCTCTCATTTCTTGCTCTCTCACTCTCTCACTGCCCCCTCCCTCCCTCCCCCTCTCTTTCTTTCTTCTTTGACTAAAAGCCACATCTATTTTGTCTTTGATTTACATTCATTTTTATGTGCCAACTATAAAATATCAATTCCAGCATCCTAGAGACCATAAATGAGGCTTAGCATGTATTTTATACTTCATCAGTGAGTTATATAATAGCAAGTGAGATGTTTCATACTTTCCAGATTGACGTCAGCTGAGGCACCAGAAAAGAGAGTAAATTGGCTTGCCTTCAGTTCCATAATCATTTCCCTTGTTGTCTACAGAGTAGAATATCTCTTGCAAAGGTTTAGCTCAGTGAATTTTCAAAGTGTGGCCCCTTATGTAGCAGCTATAATACTGCCTGGGAACTTAGAATTAATGTATAAACTCAGATACCAAACTTGACTGGCTGAATCAGAATATGTGAGTGGGGCCTAATGATCTGTACTTTTAAAACTTTCCAGGGGCTGGGGGATGACTCTGTTGGTAAAGTGTCCTCTAAGTGTGAGGATCAGAGTTTGACTCCTTAGAACCCATAATGAAAAGAAAAACAAAGCCAAAACTGGGCGAGGTGGCATGGGCTCATAATTACAAAGCCATTGATAGGCAGAGAAGGGTAGATCCTTGGAGCTGCTCCCCAGCCCTCCTAGCTTACGTGATGAGCTCCAGGAGGGAAACCCTGCATCAAAAAACTACTGTGGGATGCTGCTGAGAAATGACAGCCAAAGTTGTTCTCTGGCCAGTAAATGCAAAGGCGCTCATCTTCAACTGCACACTTACACAAGCATTCACAAACACATACACACACACACACACACACACACATGCACATTCACACACACATTCACACACATGTGCACACATGTACATTCACACACACACGTGCACACATGCACTTACATACACTTACACATGCCCATACACACACACAAACACACACACACACACACACACACACACACACACACACACACACCCTTCAGATAATTCTGGTGAATACTGATATATAAGAGCCGCCATTCCACCTATTTAGATTATGCCAAGAGATTTTGTTCCCTCCCTTTCTGCCTCCCTCTGTTTCTTCCCTTTATCCTACCCTAATAATTTAATTCTTCCTTGATACTGTTTCTATTCCATAAATACTTCTGCTTCTTTGTTCCACATAATCAATGTCTTTACAATATCTAAGTTATTATGCTGTCACTATATTCACTGTTATTTGGGACATCCAATAGTGTTCAGGATTAAGTTTGCCCTGCCTATGTGGACCAGTGACCCAACAGCATCAAATGGCCAATTTTGGCATGATTCTTGGCAAGTATCTTTTGCTAATTTCAAATGGTAACCTGGCTTCTTGTGTCTCCTTCCCTGGCTACTACTTGGCTTGTTTGTTAACAGACCCCACTCAGTGGTCAACCACTGGAAGCCAGGTTCCTCTCTCCCACTATTGTGTTACTCTTGCGTGTGATGACTTCTGGGCTACATCATTGAGAGGCAGGGTTAGGATGGGGAAGGGGGGCCTTCTTAAGGACCCAGCCTGTAATTCTTCTGCATATCATTCTCCAAGCTCTGGTACTCAATTCCCTTTTCACCATCACTAAATTCAGCTTGTTATTCTTGTGTGATTGAAGAAAAATGGAGACAAAAGGCAAATGGGGAAAAAATGGGGAGTAGGCACTCTGGAGCATGCCCAGTAGGAAACCAGTTAAGCTCTCTGTTGATGTTTTGTGTGTTGGTGTGAGCACCAGGATGTGGCTTTGAGTCCTCATGCATATGAGTTTCTCATCTGAATTTCTTGTCTTTTGTTGTCCAGAAATATCTGGAAAGTGTTATGTGGTAGTCATTAATCATGATTATTAAGCAAGGAAATAAGAGAGCCTCATGGCTGTTGCCTAACTCCTAACAGCACTGCAGAGTGGGGAGACAGCACAAATATGCCTTAATCCTTTGAATTTTTCTTGTAAAGAGCAGAACTGGGCTGGGAAGATGGTTCTGCCAAAGAATGCTTCCTTGCAGCATGAAGAACTGGGTTCAGATCAGCAGAACCCATGTAAATAAAAAACAACAGCAAAATAAGATAAGAATAAAAGCCTGCAGATTCTATCAGCCCTGGAGAGGCAGGGGTAGGTGGTACCTGGGGCTTGATGGGTGGGCAGCCCAGCCTATCAGTGACCCCCTAGGTCCTAGTGAGTTGGCTGCAGTTCCATGAGAAGAGAAATCCAAGTTTGTCTTTTGTGCCAAGCTACATGTGCATACTCATGCACACATGCACATAAATACATGAACATACATGTATACTCTGAATGTGAAAAAATTCAAGATGGTGACAGGAGAAGATGAAATCAAGAAAGAACTTCTCAGTGAAGCCCCTTGCAGGAGTCTGGTGCCCACAAACTGGCACTGTCTCCCCTTGGCAACTCACTCAATAGACTTTTTCTCTTTTGCCCAGTCCACAGCAGAAGGAGCAAGCTGTCTCCTGGCAGAATGCAGTTTGTGGAGTCTGATGTAGACGTCTGTACACTGCATCTCTCCTCTTAATGGGGGATTGTGAGGACTGAGCAGGGCTTTCTCTGCTGGCCAAATAAATTGAGAGTGAACGTGTCTCAAAATCACTGTATCTCCCCCATTTATCAAACTCATAGTGTTGGCTTCAGGTTAGTATTAGCCAGCTTTGGCAAAATGCCAAATCGTTCTTCATGTTCAACAGTCAAGAATCCTTATAGGAGATTCCACAACGTCTGTTGCCGGAATCCATTATAGCAAGAAGCAAAGCCAGTCTGCTAGCTACTACAATCCCCTGAAATGAATTCAGTACTTTAGGAGATGTCAAATATCCTTGTTTCTTCTGTGTATTTGGACAAGATAATTATATCATAGTGTTTCAGGGGCATAGCTGATATGATAGCAAATGAAGTACATTTTGTATGCTATGACCCTTTCACATATAGGGATATATATATGAATATATGTATATGAATATATATACACATGTACATATATATGTATGCATATGAGAAGTTTAGAATGAGTTAGATCCTGTTTGAACAGATGAAAATCCATTTTAATTTATTTAAAATAGTCTTTCTTATGTGTTCTTAAGTTTTAATCTTCTAGCATACAAAAGGTTATTTTCATAAGTGCTACATCAGTCCCAGAGTACAGAACTAGCCACTGGCAATGACCCTTTTGCCTTTGGGGAGAACAAAACCATAGAGATGTATATATACATATGTGATATTGTTGTAAAATGCATCTATAAAGTAAACAAGGAAGCAATGAGATCTTCAGGCTGAAGCGATGACTCAGCATTTGCTGCTCACATATAGGACTAGAGTTTGGTTTCTAACACATTTGGGTGCTCACAAACACTAATAACTCTGCCTACAGAGGCCCCCATAGCCTCTTCTGGCCTCTTTGGGTGCTCTCACAGACACACACACATACACCAAAATGAATAATAAATATTAATTTTGGAATGCACATAACTGAACTTAGAATGATAATGTCACAAAAAGTTATAATTAGACCACTGAGCCAACATTTTTCTTATGTTCTCTTATTTCCTGATGGATGATTTGGACATGCAGATCTTATCACCCATTTTTCAGATAAAGAAAGAGACTCAAAGAAGGTTGGTTATGCTGCCCTTTGCCCCACAATGAAAAGTTCCAACACTGACCTATAGCGCTTCTAAAATCCATACACTTTCCATACTCTCCAGCACCCTCAAGCAAAACATTTCAACATTTTTTTCAGTATCTCACTTGACAACCTCTTTTTCTTCCAGCTCGTTCACATTGAATAAGTTGTGTAATTAATATTCAACTAGATTGAGGTGGTTATTAAAGGACTGGAGAGCTGAGGGGAGGGGAGTTTGCTTTGCCCCAATGACCTGGCTGCGGTCCTGTCCCCAGAACAGGTCATCCCCGGCTTGGTTTCCATAGCTCTCTGGGCTCTAAACTAACAGCACGTATTTATCCCCAGCAGTTTGTAATCCCTCTAAGAGGCTCCACCTATTTATCATGTGAAGAATTGTTATCATTTCCCATCTTTCACCATCTAAAACAATAATTACCCTCGCACAAAGACATTTTCCTTTTGAGAAAGCAGAGCTGTGCACTGCACTTTAGGGACCATGACAAACCCTTTCTAATTGGATTGTGCTTGACTGGATTAAAACTGGAGAGCTCACTTTCTCTTGTCCCTAACTTCACCCTTATGGCTTGGCCTTCTCAAAGCATTGTGTGTTTGCTAAGATCCATCTTCAGGGACAGAGATAGTGTAGCAGTGTAGCTAGAGTTTTCCTGCCTGGCCCACAGTCAGGACAAATCTCTGTCACTGGCCAGTCCCACAGCCACTCAGACCCAACCAAGTAAACACAGAAACTTATATTGCTTACAAACTGTATGACCATGGCAGGCTTCTTGCTAACTGTTCTTATATCTTAAATTAATCCATTTCTATAAATCTATACCTTGCCATGTGGCTTGTGGCTTACCGGCATCTTCACATGCTGCTTGTCATGGCGGTGGCTGGCAATGTCTCTGCCTCAGCCTTCCACTTCCCAGAATTCTTCTCCTCCTTGTCCTGCCTATACTTCTTCCTGTCTGACCACTGGCCAATCAGTGTTTTATTTATTGACCAATCAGAGCAATTTGACATACAGACCATCCCACAGCATAGCAGAGAGGAGAGCCATGAAAGCACATGATGAATCTTGATGCGTTGGGAGATAAATTTTCAAACTGGGACTGTGGGGAGTTCTGAGTTGGGGCACCTCCCATGTGAACAGAGAGGCACCATGTTTCCTGGTTGATGACTTAGTAGTAATCTGTGGGGCTCCTGATTGAATTCAACTACTCCACAGTTGCACTGGGAACAGACAAATTATGAAACCAACATGGACACTGTATTAGTTACTTTTCTGTTGCTGTGGTGAAACACAGTGACCAGAAGCAACTCTAGGAAGAAAGAGCTTGGTTTTCCTTATGGTTCTAGAGGGATCGAGTCCATAATCATGGAAGAGGCATGGCACTAGGCAACTAGAACAGGAAGCTGAGAGATCACATCTTCACACACACACACACACACACACATACACACACACACACACACACACACACACACACACACACACACACACACACACACACACGGAGCAGTGAGAATGAACTGGAAGCGTGGTGAGGTTATGAACTCCCAAAGCCCACCCCCAGTGACTCACTTCTTCAACAAGGCTCTGCCTCCTAAAAATTCCATAACCTCCCCAAACAGCACCACCACCTGGAGACCAGGTGTTCAAATGCCTGACTTGAACCTGTGAGGGTATTTCTCATTCAAACCACCAGAGAAGCCAATCTCAAGTGAAGAGAAAATGTGAATTATTTATTGGTTTGGGTTTATTTTTAGCTGGCACCTTTTCTGCATTTGAAATACACTAAATATTAAATTATTTGAGCCTCGCCTCAAAATATTGCTATTTTCTATTACCCGAGCTTCTCATTTCTGTTTATATGAAGTACTGAAAGATTAGAATCACTGAAAAACAAAAACTATCTTTAAATTATGACTCTTGAGATCAGAGTATAGAAATAGCTAATGTAGGCCATGGAAATATAATGGATCACACAGTACAACCTACTTGTACACATGAAAAATCTTCAAGGAAGTAAGTGATGTTTTTCTAGTTGCCAAGAACATAATTACCTCCAACATCATATTCTAGTTCTATTTTGACCAGTTTATTTTAAAATCCATAATTGTGTTTTGTGTCAGATGATTTTTTTGTACATTATATAAACAATTTATTTGAAGATGAGACAGAGAAGATCATAGCTCCTACAAAAGTTGGTTTCTAAATTTGTAATGTGAACAAAAGGGACACACCCAAAAGCCAGTTAAGCATTTTTATTGGACTAAGTGGCGGCTCATTTTAGAGACTGAAATTCTAAACATATATATGACATATATTATATACTTAAGTGACTAGAAGGTTTAGCTACTAGGAAAGACTTTTAGAGCAACTGGCTTCTATCCACTACAACAATTTCTGAAGTGCTGGTAAATTTGTTTGTATGAATAACTGTTTATTGACATATTTATGTCTATTTATTTTATTATATTTTACTAATTTATTTATTTAGTGTGTGTGAGTGTATACATGCATGCATGTGCATATGTGTGTACGTGCACATTCCATAGCATGCAAGTGGAGGTCAGAGGACAACTCTTGGGAGTTGGTCCTTTTCCTCCACTGTGTATGTTGCAGGGTTTGAACTCAGTGAATCAGGTGAAATATGTAAAAACAACCTAAGGAAGAACACACGAGTCTAGTTGAAGCCCTGGGTTCTGTTTTGAGACTGTCTTTTGGGAATAGTTCATAACAAGTGTGTCTATAAATGATGCCATAGACTTTATTTTTAAGATAGAGCCAAAACACCCAGGAAAGTCTTATGTTTCTGACCTACGAGCCCTGACATTGACAGTGTGGCCAGGATTAAATGAATCCTCATGATTGACACAGAAAAAGGCAGCTTAACACATGAAATGTTTCAGTCTCTGTGTGAATAATTTCAGCAACTTCCAAAATAAACTTTGCTACTTAAGAAATTAGTTTATGTATTTACCTACTAGATATGCAATAGTTTCTCTTCAGTGGGGCTCTAATAGTTTCCTCTGATGAAAATAATGTGCTAGTGAATCATAATGCAAGGTCCCTAGCTTCAAAGGCAGAAGGTAGTGTCCCCTTCATTAGAATACAGAGAATGGCAGTGAAGGAAAGAGTTTAGAACATCGGGTCCTAGTAACTCTCTGCTCTCTGAAGTGCTTTTACAGTTGGAAGTATATTTCTAAAATAGTTAACCAGCCGGGCGGTGGTGGCGCACACCTTTAATCCCAGCACTCGGGAGGCAGAACCAGGCGGATCTCTGTGAGTTCAAGGCCAGCCTGGGCTACCAAGTGAGTCCCAGGAAAGGCGCAAAGCTACACAGAGAAACCCTGTCTCGAAAAACCAAAAAAAAAAAAAAAAATAGTTAACCAAACATATGGGCATAAATTGAACTTTCCTACTCTTGGTCCTAAGGCTAGGAAGGCATATAGACCTTGATATGAGCTGAGGCCATTCTTTCTGTTCCTGCTTTGATGTATTCAGGGCACTGGGCAATCCCCTGGCCCTTTATCTTCATTGTTCTTAATTAAGGCAGTGTTCTGCAGACTTAAATAGTGGTGTTTACACTTTATCAGTAAGGAAGTGTGCTCACACAGGAATGGGGTTATGCAAAGTTGAGTTTTGAACTTAGAGAATTTCATATACATATACAGTGAAATATGATCATATCCACTCCCCAATTTCCCCCTCCTACTTCCCCTGGATGCCGGCCCTATGTCCCCATCTCAACTTCATGTCACACAATAGCTGTAGTCATAGCTCCTTCTTAAGTCTGTGTTATAGAATAGTGACCCAGGCAGAAGAAATCGTATCCCCTGGCAATCTAGTTAGCTTTGACCATCAGTTTGACATAGCCTAATGTCATCTGAAGTAGAGAGTTTAAGTTGAAGGATTGCCTCAATCAGACTGCCCTGTGGGCATGTCTATAAGGGATTGTTTTGCTTGTTGATGATGTAGGAGGGTGTGCTGGTTAGATATTTGTCAACTTGACAAGCTAAGGTCATCTGGGAAGAGGGAACTTCAATTGAGATAAAGCCTCCATCAGATTGGTCTATATGCACGTCTTTGGAAGCATTTTCTTGATTAATGATAGATGTAGGAGAGTCCGACCCTCTGTGGGTGTTGCCATCCCCTACATAGGTATGAGAAATCAGACTGAGCAAGTCATGAGGAGCAAGCCAGCAGGCATTGTTCCTCCATGTTCTCTGTCTCAGTTCCTGCTACCAGGTGCCTACATTCCTTCCTGCTCTGCCTTTTCTTCATGATGAAATGTATGCTGTAAAGTGAAGTAATCCCTTTCCTTGACAAGTTGCTTTGGGTCAGTGTTTATCACAGCAATAGACAGTAAGCTAAGACAGGGGATTCAGTCCACTGTGGGCAGTACCATCCTCAGGCAGGTGGTTTTATTTTATTTTATTTTATTTTATTTTATTTTATTTTATTTTATT
>CABHPR010157378.1:0-40821 GCA_902168415.1 Peromyscus melanophrys | reverse complement strand
TTTTTTTTCTAGTCTTAGCTTGGTGAAATAAAGCCATTTGCCAAAACTTTTACGTTATTCAGACCAGGTAACAACAACTCAATTCTATCTAATTCTCTATCATATATTTTGAAGATCACTCAATAATGATTTGTTCAGACTATTTGAACTAATTAATAAGGGCATATTAATTGATAAAAGGAGAGATTGGTATGAGCTAGTGTGGAAGTTAAAGTATAGATCTGTTAATCATTGGGTTTAAAGTTTCATTTATATAGATGATTAAGTCCTAGACATGTGTAATATTCCATTTATAGTTATTAAAATATTACACAATGAAAATTTAAGAGATTATATTCCTGTTGAATGTTATTATAATAAGAAAACAAATATGTGTAAGTACACTACCAAAAAATCAAGACTAATAGATGATAGATGCTATTGGGGAAACATGTATTGTCTACAATAGAATTTCAGAAGATTGAAAGAGCTTTTCTATTGAGATATAAACAGGAACAATAATGTGCTTTGTTAGAGAGTGATGCTCAGTTCCTGTGAAAGATGTTCAGGAGTTTACCAGGTTACAGAACCCAGTGTGGTAAAGTTTCCTATAATGAAAGATCTGAGTGACTATTAGAAAGGGGTTATATTTTAGTTTAGTTTACAACTAAAGATAAGGTGTTCTACAAAGGTAACTGTTGTAGGTAAAGGTCAGAAAAACTATATATGCCATTCCAAGGAATTTGGACTCTATAATGTGGGTACTCAGAGTCAAAACTGGATCTCATTTAATGAATTGATGGCACTGAGAATTTCGAAATTATGCTTCAGTCAGGGTATAATGAACAGATAGAGGAGTGGGAACTTAGCAACAAGGAGATCTGTTGGCCAACTTCACAAAGCTTAGCTAAGGTGAGAAGATGATAAATTCAAGAGGTAGAGATAATAAATCGGGGGGGGGCATAAAATTCCAGTAATTGGTGGGTTTAGCTAGAGGTGTTAGTTAGGTTTCCAAGTAATGATATGTGGCAACATTTAAATCAAGGAATTGCTCTAGGTAATGACCATAATGTTGGAATGCATTTTCAGGAAGGGTTAACTGCAGCTGTATACAGATGAGATTATCTAATGAGAAGGAAAAAATGAAGAAGAAATGAGGTAACTAGAAGAGGCAAAATACCACATATTGGTTGAAAATTGGTGAAAGGAGCTCTGAGAGGAAAGACATGAAAGGCAGAAAAGAAAATCAAGCTTAGAGAAATGAAGAGATCAGTCAGTGAACATGCTTAATGCAACAGAGAGGCAAATTAGGGGGAATTGAGCAGTCAGGGAGGTACTGAGGGTCTCTTTGGCATGGATTATATGGAAGGATATGGTGGAAGACAGGTACCCACAAAAAATAGGAAAGAAGTCTTTAAGGAGCTTATCTAGTCATTGAGAGGGGGAAAGAGATATCACTATTACACATGACATAGCATCGAACCTGTCCTTGAGTGTCCACAAACACACAATGAATTGAATTCACTGAGTACACTCAGCCATCACTACAGTGATATTTGATGAAATGTGTGATGCATGTGACATCCACAAGCATTGTGTCCTCTACTGGACACAGCCTCTCTATGGTAAGACAAATAACACTGGGATAGATGGAAACACTTTGTGTGTGTGTGTGTGTGTGTGTGTGTGTGTGTGTGTGTGTGTGTGTGGTTTTGCCCAAGATTGAGATTCATGGCTTTCTGAGCAGAGGCAGAGTGTGGTATTAAACTCTTTCTTGGGATTCTCAGGCTGGTGATGATTTTCTTCCCTTAGAATAGTCAGGGTAGGTGGGTTGAGAACAGGGAGTTCCACAGACTATTTAAAGCACAGCCAAGAAAACAAATGTCAATAAGATAGCAGACTAGTACCTTCTAGCATTCATCCTCCCTACAAGAATTTCAACTTAAAATCTCAACTATAAAAATCCAAAGGCATGACTGAGAGTGTCACAGACTATCTGGGAGGGAAGAGAAAAAAATAATAATAAAAGCAAAGCTGAAGGAGTCTTTATAGATCATTTGATGGCAAATGTTTCACATCTTTATTTTGTGGTTTTACGGAAATCTTCTTACCAAAACAGATGTTGAATGCATAATTCCCCAAACAATGTGTGCTCACACATACTTCAGAACTAGATGTAGCCAAAATATTTTACTCAAAACTACAGAAAAAGAAGTAAAACATGGAGCAGTCCAAAGAATATATAGGCAAAATGCACCCCTGAAATAGAGAAAAATCAGTACACAAATAAATTGTTAAACAAATCCATAAAGTATTTAGCACAATTGTAACTCAGCGCACTCCATTCTTAAGAATTAAAATTGAGAATTAGGCCCATTTAATGACTCATAGAAAGAGATATTCTGTGTTTTCCCTGTCTTCCTTGAGCTAAAAGATATTCACAGAGAACTAAAACTGTTTAACTCTTTCAGTGCATGTTCGAATGGATACCTGAAAAAGTCACATTCTATTAGAGAGTCATGTCAAGCTCAGTACACTCACTTAAAGGAACCCTTCCTATGAATCAGACACACTGCATGGTATCCAGTTTGATCACATGTTTATTTCAGACAAATTGGAGACACCCAACCATGCTGTAAAGGAAATGAAAGTCATGTACAAAATTAATCAGCTGACACATCAGTATATGAATTTCTATTATGTAATTCACATTGCACCTTATGAAAATTATAATGAAAAGTTTGTTCTTAGGCTTCTTTGTTAACATGATAATAAAAGGGTTTCCTATTTAGGTCCCTCACAAAAAAGCATTTTGATGGCTATATGGACATGTGTCATGAAGTTCTATCATTTTCTTAGTAGTTTAATATTTTTCTCTCTTAGTGATGAAACATTAGATATAAATAATCTTTGATCAGTAGGTATTGTTGTCAGTGCATGTGCATGTAAGTGTGTTTTGTGTGTGCAGTCATTCTGAACAATACTGTATCACTAAGCTACATGTCCAACCCTTTTAATATGCACTTTAATATGGTATTGCAGATTATTGAACCTACTAGGCCTGGTAAAATAATTTTTATTCTTGCAAACACCAAGATCATTCTAGACAGGGCTTGATCTAGGTAAGGAGAAACTAGACCTTAGTAAAAGAGAACAAAGATTGATAAAGACACAAGAAAATCGAGAAAAGAATGCAAGAGAAATGGAAGGCATGAGGAAAGAAATTTCAAAGAGTAGAAGAAGGGAGAGATCATATAGAATAAAACAACGTGCTTTGCAAACGATCTCTTTATGACATGGGAAGACATCCAGACCAGAGTTAGGCTTATAGACTATGGTGCTGAATTAAGTGCCCTCTCCCAAGCCCAACTCAGCTTTCTAAAGAAGAATGCAAATTCATAGGTGGCATATTCCCTCTCCCGGTATGAGTAATTGTAGTATTTCTGATGCAAGTATTGTTTCCAGGAATCAATATTATGCTTGCAAAACTCAGAAATTAGATTTGCAACTGCCCTTTCACCTCCTCAGTCTGCTGTGTTCTCCCAGCTGGCTCAGTCTGCTGTGTTCTCCCAGCTGGCTATGATAGAAGCCCCAACTCCTTGGCCTGAAACCAGCGTAGTCCCCTGGGGCTGTACACTGGGGCTGTACACAGCAGTATCTGAAATTCTTACTTACTAGCTCCTTCAACAAGACTGATGCTGAAAGGCCTTTGCCTCTGCTTTCAGCATTCATTACATTCCTTATAAATGAAACATGAATGTAATTCATATTTCTTCTAGGGAAAGAAGTTTTAGAGGCTTCATTTATTCATTCATTCAACAAATATTTATCGAGTCCTTTCTGCACTAAAATACCATGGCAGGCACTGTGAGGGATACACAGACACTAAAGTACAGTTTCTACCCTTAGGAGTCTAGACTCCCATCAGTTCCTGTTAATTTTACTTCATCAACATCTCCTGCATCCATCTACTTTACTCCAACTTGGCCACAGAAGGTGCAATTTAAGCAGCCCTCATGTTCTTCCCAGATTACTGTATATTAAGAAATTAATCATATTATACTCATTATTAAAATGCATTATCAGACTGAATTTTGAAATTTTCATTATAATCCGCAAGTCCCGTATTTAGTAAAAGCTCAGATAATATCTCTTGCATCCACAAGCTCTACCACCCCAAGTATCTTTTAGTTCTTTGAATGGTCAATGCTCTGTTTAATAATTACAATTTTGTGTATGCTCTTTATTTTACCTCCAAGATTCTCCCAACCTCACATTATTTCCCTCCTCCTCATTTAATGACTGCATTGCTAATTGTTATCTAGGTTCCCAATTGCATGCAAATTCAGTCATGAGATTCCACCGTCTGGTGACTGAAGCCTTGCTGCACAAGCAAGAAGACCTGAGTTCTGACATCAGAACTTATATAAACATAAGAGGCCTGGGTGAGGCCTCTTATGATGTAAGCCCAGTGATGTGGGGGATAGAGACAAGAGAATCACTGGGGACTGGAGATGCTAGGTTAAGGGAGAAGCCTGTACTAAAAGATTAAGTGATAGAGCAAGATTTCTAACATCTTCCTCTCTGGCTTCCACATGTGCACACAGCTAGGCATACTTGCACACATGTAAAAACAAAGAAACAAAGAGAGAGAGAGAGAGAGAGAGAGAAAGAGAGAGAGAGAGAGAGAGAGAGAGAGAGAGAGAGAGAGAGAGAGAGAGAGAGAGAGAGAGAAAGGAGACGGAGACAGAGACAGACAGAGAAGGGATATTGAGGGAAGGATGGAGAGGAGAGATTGAGATTCCCCTCTCTGTTCATGCAACTTTCCCATCTGGACCACATTGGGCCCATATTGGTGCTCTTAGTGTTCCTTATTCTCAGCATGTTCATGCCACTCATCATACTTCTGTCTGTTTAGCTGCATGCACATAGACTAAGTTAAAAATTCTATAAGACAGGCATTGTGTGTACCTTTTGCTCTATTGTTTGACTCTCATATAATTCAGTAGAACTTGATGCAGTAGTTCTGAGTAGAATATTATTTTAAGGTGTATTACTTTTGTTTCTTGCATTTGTTTAACTCTGGGAAGCTGTGTTGCTGTGCCGGTATAAAACACCTGATGGTGTAATAAAGAACTGGCCAATAGCAAGGCAGGAGAAAGGCTAGGCAGGCAGAGAGAATATATAGAAGGAGAAATCTGGGAAAGGAGGGAGACCAGGAGGCCAGAGGAGGAGCACTCCAGGGGCCAGCCACCCAGCTATACAGCAAGCTATGGAGTAAGAGTAAGATTTACATAAATAAGTGAACCAGAAAAGCCCGTAGGCAAAAAGTGGACAGGGTAAGTTAAGGAAAGCTGGCTAGAAACTAACCAAACTAAGGCCAGGCATTCATAAGTAAGAATAAGCCTCCATGAATGATTTATCTGGGAGCTGGGTGGGGGGTACCCCAAAAAAGAGTAAAATACCAACAACATAGTTCTATACTGGAAATACTTTAATTAAGTGACTACATCAATAAACTTGTAAAATAATTGAGGATCCTTTATGTAAACCAGCAGTACTCCACATATAAAGCAGTTATATGTAGGACTGTGTATGATAAAGTGGTAGGTTCACAGGGAACATTACACATATCAGAGGCCAAATCAAATCTAAGAGACTATGAGTCAAAGATGACTTCATGGAAGAAGATGGTGTGAAGTGACATTTTGAACAAAATGAATAGTTTCATGTCTGAGGTAAGATAATGGGACATTTCAGACAGGGGCATAGAAATGATTTTGTGTGTGTGTGAAATTAATAAATCATGCTTACATGTAATAAAATTTCTGAAATGTATTTTAATTGGCAATATATATATCAATATCAATACACACACATACACACACACTGAGAAAACTTGAAATGCATTTTGATTAGTGAATAAGTATACTAAGCAAATGGATGTGAGAACAGTGAGCAGGAAAAGCAATGCTCTGAAGAGACAGGAATTCTAAGCTCTCTTTAACAGCAAGTACTGAACAAGAACACATGTGGTATTGAGGTCCAGATGATCTCAAGCATAAACCCTGAGCCAGTTGTGGCCACACGATTGTGGAAAACTACAGGCATGAGATAAGGCCAAGGATGAAGCATGTCCTCTGGGGCAAAAGAAAGACATAAGGGCAGGGATGTGTGGAAGGAATAACTCAGACAAGGGGTCAAAGATAAATGTTTTCTCAGGCTCTGCTAACAGCGTTATCGCTAGTAGCTAGCTAAACAACATATGAGCAGTAGGAAAAAATAAAAATTGTTCATTATCAAAATGAACCCAGGGTCCCATGTCTCCATCTACCATTACTTCCTTTCCCAGGTCCGTGTGATGCCACAGCTATTCTGTCCATAGCAGTGTGGTCTGGACTGGGGTATGAAGAGGAAGGCACAGCTCATAATAATAAGAATCAGAACAATTGCACAAATGGAAAGATTATAAAAAAAACACGATGTAGTATTCAATTTGACTTTGAAGATAAATTAAATGTCTAATTAGATAGTTGATGAGTCAAAAATAATGAGCACTCAAGCATTATCTTCTCAAAAGTATGAAACTAATAAGCAGTTGACAAGTAATGAGGTATTATAGTAGAGTAAGCTAGGATTGAGGTTCAGTGAGTTATCTGGGAGCAATGCAGAGTCATAGATTGACAAATTTATAGGATCATAAAAATCATTCTGTTTTAACTATTTTTGTAAGTAAGTTAGAAGGCTCATAGTAAATACAGCATCATGGTATACATAATCATGAAAGTTAAGATAAAAGTGGGCTTGCCATAATGGTATATTACTGTAAATCCATCTCTTAGGAGACAGAGAAAATTGGATCATTGAAAGTTTGAGGCTGGCCTGAACTACTCATAGAGCCTCTATCTCAGGAAACATAAGAGTGAATGTTGAGGCAGAAGGCTGATTGTAACCATAAATTTGAAAATCCTCTTTATAGGGTTGCCCATATGTTCCTGAGTGCAGGAGAATTTCTTGCGGAAGATGGTACATACTTCCAAATGCTAAACTGATTGACAATAGTTAAGACATATATTACTCAATTTATCTATAGTGGCTTGTGACATATGTAACTTTAGATTGGCAAGATATGGTGGCTTGTTAAATATGTAACTTTGGATTTGCAAGGAGGTAAGAAACAGAGATTATGCTTGAAGTGTCTAACTTATAAAACAGTGTACCCAGGATGTGTACTGAAATAGGTGGGGCAAAAGGAGTTGACAATTAGACCAAATATTAGAGTAAATTGTAGTGATTATAATATCTGTAATATTTGCACTTGAAGATGAAGATGCTATTAGCTACCTTTCATGTATTAAATAAACTTGAAGCAAATCATGTCAATACAACTTGAACAAGGCAAGGGAGAGGCACAAGTGGAGGTTAAGAGAATTTCAATAGTCAGGCATGAGTAGAAGAAGGTATTAGGGCAAGAAGATTTGAACCATACAGTTGAGAAAGAATTGTATGTAGCCAACAGGTCCCACGTTCTCTTAATTTCTTCCCTGCTTGCCAGGTACTTGGAAAGCTGGCTCATTCTAAGGAATAGTAGAACTCTAACAAATGGGCTAGAGAAGTTCCCTAGCTAAACATCAGGGGCCTCTGCTTACATGTGTCAGCTACTCACGGGTGGCTTCTGAGTGGGACTTCGGATACTAACAACCTCTTCTGCTTTCCTCGTGGATGAGGAAAGACAAATATTAAAAATGCAATTGTATCTGTAAGTTACATATGAAAGGATACCACAGGAAACTTCAGCGATGATGTGACTGGGGTAAGAATACAGTGAAAGCTAATCATTTCCCCAGCCTGTGTGCTTCCTTTAATCTATGTGTGCAATGATGCAGCAGTCTGTATCATAGAAAAAGCCACAGGAATGGGGAAAGACATCTCCCCATCCCCAGAGTGACTTCATACCATGAACAGTGAACTCAGTTCATGGTCACTAAATCTCCCTTGCTAAAAGGGTGAACACCAAATGAATTTCTTGCTTGCCAGAATCACACACCAGCAATCTCTGATATACTTGGGGCCATTTCTGTGTAACCCTCACCTTCTTTGACATGCCACTATCGGATACTGGTGATCCATGCTGCCACTGTGCTGCACACAGGCTGGCCCAGACTGGTTTTTAATTAAATCCTCCTAAACGATGGATGAATCGACCTGTCTTTGCTGCAAGAGTAGTTGTGATCCAGTGTCCTGAGCACGTACTCCCCCGTGGCCTTCTTCTCTCCCCAGAGGCTGTGTCTTTGCATCACTGATCAATGTCTCCCTCTCCCTGACTTCAGAAAAGAAGCATGCATGATGAAGACAGAGAATGAAAACTCAGCGTGGTTTCTATGGCAACAATTTAGAAAGGAAAGAGTGGAAGAGGGAGAAAGGGGAAACTTCACTATGATTTGGGCTCTACACATAAGTTCATGAATTAGCTGTTTTAAGTAACTGGTACTAGAACTTATTTTTATAGGAATAGGAGAAGCAATATCAGAGTCTTTCAGTTTTAGGTCTACCAGTAGGGAGTGAAAACATGAAGCCTACGGGGATTAGATGAGTGAAAACAGTCACATGCATGTTCTTACTCTGGCACTGCTCACCATGTAAAAGAATGTATTTCATGAATGTTTACCCCAGTATCCAGACCCATAGCTTAACATTTTAGAAAATAGCTGCATTAGTGACTTTTTTGTTACTGTGACAAAATGTTGAAGACAATAGGTTTAATGTTTTTTGGCTCTCTGTTTTAGTTCATCATCATTTGGTCTTGTTGCTTTGGACCTGTAGAGACATTGTACATCCTTGGTGGGAAGCTTATGTTGGAACCGAGCTGTTTACCTCCTGACATAGAAGAGGAGGAAGTATCTGTTTATATCATCTATATTTATGTCTATCATCTATCTATCTATCTATCTATCTATCTATCTATCTATCTATCTATCTATCTATCTATCTATCTAGCTAGCTAGCTATCAACTATCATCTATCTATCATCTATCTATCTATCTATCTATCTATCTATCTATCTATCTATCTATCTATCTTATCTATCTATCATCTGTCCATACTATATCTCTACCTTTATCTCTATTTATCATCTATTTCTCTCCCTCTCTCTATCTATATATATACAGATAGATAGGTAGATAGATAGATAGATAGATAGATAGATAGATAGATAGATAGATAGAAACAAATATGGGCTGGGGAATAGGGTTCCAGTGTCTAGTTCAAGAGCATGCTGCTGTCACTGATTAGGGGCACTTACCTATCCAAAAAAGCAACATTAAAAAGGATATATTCTACTAAAACTCATGTTAAAGACACATTGGTGTAAAAGTTTTTTTTTTCAAAAAAGGAAGCCATTTCCAAGATGAAACAAATATGCAATACACACCACATCAGTAAATTGCAACTTATAAACAAATGCTTAGAGATCTACATATTAAAACATATCAGCATTGAGTGGTGATAATTTGGAAACATTAGGAAAAAAGGTAGATTGTCTCAGGAAAGAAGAGACACACTCACAATAAAGGTGCCAGCCCAGGACTTTAGGGCAGAATGAAAAGTTCATAAACATTCAAATGAAATAGAAATTTTTTCACTGCATAGTGAGATGGCTTAGCTCTTCTACAATAAATGCTTATGAAAGATGAGAAAGGGATTTGGTAGGGCCAACATGATTGAAGGACAGAGAAATTTATACTTAGTTTGAAAGTTTTTAAGATGTTCACACACCATTCAAGGGTCACGAGTAAGAAGCATTTAAGAAAACTTTTTTATATAGTAACTTACAGAATAAATACATTGGCTATAGAGTAGCTGTTACTAAGTTTACATAGGAGAATATCAAATAAACTGGACTCACATAGGCTATTGTGAGGTATATTAAAATAATGCAAGGAAAAGAATGAATGGCTATCTTCTTAAAGATAGGAATTACATATGCTATGGATGTCTGGCATCACTTAGTGAGAGCTTAAAATCTGTAGGTGATACATTGAGTATATTTCATGTATTATTACTTTTATGACCTGAAAACTGCCCTAAGAGATTTTATTATTATGCCCATTTTATAGTCAGGATACTGAAACCCAAGTGGTTAAATATTAAGTACCTCTAACTATCAGATCTACATTTGAACCAGACTCCAAAGATCAAGACATTTCAATTGTAGTAGAGGATGGGCAATTCATGTGTGCAGTAGGTCATAAGGCATAGAAATTAGGGAAATTGCCAAGCCTTGACATGAACCAAACATGGACTATAAAGGGGTAAACCCCAAGGAATGAGCACAATAATGAGCACAATGCCACCAGGAGTGAGAGCAATATTTGGAGATGGGGCTTCCACAATTTTTTTCCAGTTTGGGGAATGCTGTCTCTGTGGATTTCATTGATTGCATTTAAACTGAAAGCAGCATGGGTAGCAATGTGTACCTTTTGATAAGCCTTCTAAGGTTTGGAAATTTTCAGAAGCCCTATAGGGATTGAATATCCATGTTAATATACTCTCTGGACATGCTAATGTGTCCCCCAGGAGGCAGAAGAGGTCAGCCTGAACAGACTGGCAGCTGGAGTTAAAATCATTCTTTCTACCAGCCTTCAGCAAAATGTCCTTTTAACTGTTTTTAACCTTTATCTTGAGAAGTGGAAGCTTTTGGGTTTAGAGTATATTAGAACTACTATCTCTATATTTTCAGTCCCTAAATCTTAGAACATGTGCCTAAAATTCATGGAAGTCACTGTATAGAGTCATGAGAAAAAAATTCCATCCTCCTGTATTTTAGTAATTCTCTAATATTGATGCATAAATCAGTTGCCCTGGTGTCTTATGCCATGGCTTCTTCTTTTATACCTAATTTATATGCAGATAATTTATAGTACATTGATAAGAAAGAAAAAAATAAAACAAATAGTGACTGTCTCATGTGAAAACCAAAGACTGTGCATTTGGATGTACTTGAATTCCAAATGAAAGGTAAAATAAATTTATCCTAAAGCTCAATAATGTTGACATTGTGGATTCTTTACCCCCTACAACAAAGCAGAAATGTATTAGTATAGTGTTTGGAATTTGGGTTGTAGTCATCTATATTTTGGTTCTGGATTCAGGACTGCTGGGCTCTGGCATCCTTGGTGACACACACACACACACACACACACACACACACACAATTTTTTTTCAACTTTTGTGTCTTCATCTGAGGAATGGAAATAATAGTGCCAATTTGTGACTAACAGTTACTGTTCAGTGTCATAACTCTGAATGCATATAAAGTGTTTAGAAGAGGGCTCATGTCATGTCTGGCTAGAGATTGCTGCTGCCATTGAAGAGCAGGGGTAGCCAGATGGTTGTTGAACTAAAAACAACACGAGGGTGGAACCTGGCAGGGAATTAGCATAGGGAGGATATCAAGGTCAAGGTGCACAAGCAAGGCAGCAGTTACCCAAAACGGGGGCCAGGGCCCTACAGGTCCCCCTTTTATTAAAAAATGAGCTTCTGACTTGGGTTGCATGGGACGTCAGCAGGTCACCTAACCTGTCATGGAGACGCCTGCCCAGGCCACACAGGTGCTCTGTCTTAGACATTCGGCATTTAAAATTTATATATATGTAAAAGTGGTCTGATCTGTTTCAGAGCCACAGAAATGATTCCAAAATGAAAAGACATAATACATAATGTGGGTCCAGATTAAAGCTGCAGATTGAATTTTCTCAGACACAGTACAGTGGACATAAGAGGTATGTCCCAGGATTAATGTACCTAACCAAATACTTCATGAATGCTTATGTTTCCTTCCTCGCTCAGTCTTGAATGCATGTGACAGACAGATAGACATGTGGACACATGGATGTATAGAAATATGAAAGATAGACAAATATATCTAGAAAGAAACAAATAAAAAACCAACACATTCAACCTATTTACATGCCTAGATCAAGATTTCCCAATCAACAATAAAGCTGAAAATGATATGAACTGTTAAATAATACCCAAATTATTCATAAGGGACCACAGACATTCTAACAGTTTTATTCCTTCATTGCTCTTTTTCTTTAGTCAGAAAATGCTACAGAATATATTTCTAACAATAATTCCTAACTACTATGGCTCCTATGGGAATATATGTGATTATTACCTATCTTAGCTTTTTAAATTTTAATTTATTTATTTTTTCTTTATTTCATTTTATGTACCAATCACAGTTTCCCTGCTTCCTCTCCTCCTGTTCCTTCTCCACACCTCCCTTCTACCCTGCCTTATCCACTCCTTCTCTGTCTTCATTCAGATGTGGTAAGGTCTCCCTTGGGAATCAACAAAGCATGGCATATCAAAGTGTGGCAGGACCAAGCTCCTCCCCACTGCATCAAGGCTGAACAAGGTATCCCACCATAGGGAACAGGTTACAAAGAGTCAGCTCATGCATCAGGGACAGGTCCTGGTCCCATTGCTAGGAACTTCACAAAAGACCAAGCTATACAACTGTCACATACATGCAGAGGACCTAGGTAGGTACCATGTCAGCTCCCTAGCTATCTATCCAGAGTCCTTGAGCTCCCACAAGCTCAGGTCAGCTATCTCAAGGGGACATCAAGATCATGATGGTTTAGTTTTTTTTTAAAGACCATAATGTCTGAAGACTCTGATATTTTAGAAATAAGCAGTTTGTTACTTTAGATTTTTAGATTCACCAAACCAGTTGTCAATGACTTTATGTGATCCGGGTCCATAAAACTGTGTGCAGTTCATAATATATATGCTTCCAACATCTACCTTATTTTCCATTTTATGTATGTACATGTTCATGTTCCTGTGTGAACATATGTGCTTGTGAGAGGGGCTGTATGTATGTGTGCATTTGCATATGTGTGTACGTGTTCATTTGCATGCATTTGCTTGTGTATGTCAGAGATTACAATAAACATCTTCCTCAATCACTCAATCATTCTCTTCCTCGTTGTTTGAGACAGGGCATCAGGCTGAGCCTGGAACTCACTCTTTTGGCTAGATTAGCGGACCAGTGAACTTCAGGGAGCCTCCTGTGTCTTTCTCTTCAGCACTTGGATTGAAGGCATCTACTACCATGCCCAGCTTTTTACATAAGTCCTGGGAAGCTGACTAGCGCCTCATGCTTGTACAGCAAGCACATTGCCAACTGTTCCATCTCCCCAGCCTCCTCCATTATGCATTTTTATTCTTTCATCTTTAAACTTGGAATTAGAGTGTTCCTTTGGTACTTCATACTTTAGCAACCTCCTAGGGGAGTTTTAATCCATTCTTCATGCTGGCTATAGGTTTGGAACACTACACAATATATTCCCTACAATGGCTCCTAAATAATTAATTAAATGCTAATATTGCTTTTCTTCGTAACAATCTGTCTTAAGTGCTAAATCAATCACAGATTAATTGAAACTTCCTCACTATTTTCTCTTTTCTTTCCATAAATTAGCTTTTACTTTCATTTTCTTTCATGGACCTTTTCCCCCTTCTCTTCAGGCATTCTCAGAGGGCATCTAACATTCTTTGCCTCTGTAGTTTTGAAGTGTGCAATTTGGAAGGAATGTGTGTCTGGAGGGAATTAAATTAACTAGAAGCTCTCTGATTTTTGATTAAATTGCTTCTTTTAAAGATATTATAGAACATTCCAGGTATTCATTTTTAAATTTTCTTCAAAAAATAAAAAAGAGTAGAGGCAGGAAAAGGTACTATAGTTCAGAAAACTCTGATTCCTTCTCCATTATTACTTTTAAGGTCTATACTCAAAATACCTTTATCGTGTTTTTAGTCCAAAGTTCCAAACATTAAAATGACATTTATTGAATTTAATTTGGGGAGAATAAGAGACAGCCAATGGAGAGTGCCAGGCAACCATGAAATGAAGAGACACCAGCCTAGTAAGGCATGGATGAGCAATCTGAAACAAAGGGTGAAAATTCCAAGTGATTGAGAATTTAGATGGTGAACAGGCAGCAGCAGAAACATCCTGCAAAAAGAAAGAGCAGTATCCTGTGGCTCAAACTCTAATACTGTGAGACAAGTAAAACCAAGGCAATTTTGAATAGTTTGGTAAGAAAATATATAAGGATCATTATGACTGACAACTGACCAGATCGATGCCCAGCACTTTGTTTATTTTACCCTTAGGTCTGGTAGAAAGCAAATGTGTCATTGTGAAAACCAAGTGAGGACAGTCCTTTGATAGAGTCAACATGTCTCTCAGACCTAGGATGGAGCCATCTCCCTTGTCTTGACTGAAGGCTGTAGATGTAACCAACCGTCTTATTAAATAAGAAACACAGAACCAATGCAAAGAAGAAAGCCAAGAGGTCAGAGCTAAGAGCTAAAACCTTACCCTTCCTCCTGCGGTGGTCCTACCTCTCCGAAGGAGAGCTACTTCCTGTGTTAAAGTCTTTATAAAGACTTTCGGTTCTGCCTTCTCATTGATTGTAAACCCAACCACATGAACACCTCATCACTGCCTGTCTGTACAGACCTCCAGGTCACCTATGGTTGGTATTGAGATTAAAGACATGTGTATCCAATGCTGGCTGTATCCCTGAACACACATAGACTTACCTAGCTCTGCCTACCAAGTGCTGGGATTCAAGCGTACGGCACCACCGCCCTGCTTTCCTATGGCTTGCTAATAGTTCTGACCCCCAGGCAACTTTATTTATTAACATACAAATAACATTTTAGTACAAAAGAAAATATCACCATAGAAGGCTCTGTCACATCACATATCTTAAATAGAGATGTAGAAGCCAAATCTGGAAAATGGTAGATCCTGAGCCTCCATGGAGTATTGTATGTAAGTCACAACACTAGTTGATGAGTTGATATTATCATTTCTTCTTGGCACTTTTGTTTTTCCCTTAGGTCATCATTACCCAGAGAGGGCAACGACCCAAAGCTGCAACAATTTTACATCTTAGAAAATACTCCTACTTGTTCCAAAATCCAAACCTCATCCTGCCATTCTCTCAACTTCAAATTAACGAGTAGATTCTGATTCTTAGAGGGAAACCCAAGCTCCTCAAAATTCTGTGAATAAAAAACAAATTCTGGATGTGAAAGGAACTTTATATCCTAGTGAGATGTTATTTGTGTTATTTCTTTACATTTTTCTTTGAGTAGTAGGTGAACAATTTGGATTTCCTTAATAAACAAACAAATAAACAAGTGTTCTACTATGATAATACTGTTCCCTCTGCCATTTTCCTAATTTGTTCTTTGGCTTCTCCTACTTTTAATTCTGAATTGGTCTCAAGTATTAAGGGACCCAGAAAACCCTTCCCCACCTGGTCTTTCTCTTGTCTCATCACTTATGGCACCCATGACACCAGTACCTTTTTATCTTTCTCTCTTTCTCACTAGATGGTAGTGGTTCTAGGGAGATGATTTGTAGTCTGACTTATTTTTGTTCTCATTTCCCAGGGAAATGGCTGTTATTGAAATATGATAATTAAGATTTGGTTGAGTGAAAGGTCAAAGGAATTGGGATAACTTTATTAGGAATCCATGTTTGTATCCTGTGAATGTTCATATGATGAAACCCAATCACTCATATAATGATAGTGGGAGGTGGGAACACTGAGAGGAGATTAGATTGTGAAAGACGAGCCTTCATGAATAGGCTTAGTGCATCAGAAAGGAGGCCCCAGAGAGCTTCCTTGTCTTGTCTATGTGACAACATAGATAGAAAATATTAATCTTGGGGAACAGACCCTCAACAGTCATTGTGTCTGCTGATCCTGGGTCTTGGATATCCCAGTTTGGATTTTCCAATTCTGAGAAATAAATGTGAATTGATTTTAAGCCACATGCTTATGATGTTTTGTTATATCCAGGTGAGCAGGCCTATGGGAGAAAAAAAAGAGATAATAGTAATCAACAGAATGATTGACATAGGCAGAGTGCAATCACTAAAGCACCTAATCAAAGTGGCAATGACCACTTCTCTATGAAAGGAAAAAAATCAGAACATTCAGAAGAGGGCAAATCTCCTACAGAGACTATACCATGCATCTGGCTATTGACTCCTGGCCTTCTTATAGGAAATTGTATCTTTTATTTTTTCATGCTATGTGTAAGGGTGTGCATGTGTGTGCTTTTACCTAAGAGACTTTGCTCTCCATTGATTTTTTTTTAAAAAATCTACAGGGAGTGGAAGACTCCCATGTACATAGTAGGCATTTTATTCTCTTATAGGTGATAAACATTTTATTGGATGAAATAGCCTCAGAAGGAAGGCTGTGTGAAAGTATTAAAATTAAACACCAAATGATGTGACATCTATAACCTATTCTTCCTACATACTGGTCATAATATTTTTACAACATGTAAAGAATCTGACACTATAAAGGATAAGGCTTACTTGGCATTTCCTTTTATCTGTCAGTAGAATTAAATGTTCTTCAACAGAAGTCCATAGCATATCTTGTGGATATCCATACCAATGAATTCAAATAGTTTAAATACTATGGAGGTTTGATTCCAAGTGGGAAAAGTTAATTCATTAGATGTATAATTTAAATTTTCTGATTATAGTAGTAGTGTATTTTAAAAATGAAGGTGGGGTTAGATTTTTATAGATGTTTGAGTAAGATTTGGTGTGAAAGTCTGTGTGTAATAGAATATAATTGTGATCTACAAAATGTAGTTTGGAGACCTGAAGTCTGGTCATCATCTAGAAAGTGGCTAGAAATGCAAATCCTAATTTCTAGACTTGCAAGCTTCAGAAGTCTGGGCTTGAACAATTGACCCAGGTGATTCAGGAAACATGTGACATCAACTAAAAAGAAAGCTTTCTGAGCACTATGAGGAAGCTGGCAGGAGCCAGAGTTGGGGGTGACATGGTAGCACTTAAGAACTATGAGATCGTTTCCCCTTCAGCATCCCTTGGGAACTGGACTTTTTCCAACTGAGCAGGCACTTTGAAGGTTCATTCCCAAGTGAAGCTCCATGACTAGATCTGACATCTAGACAACATCTGCAGCCTCAAGCCTATAGAGGGAAACCAAAGAATGACTCTTTCGTGCTTTCTAGATGTGAATACTCACCATTAAAAAAAACTCCACTGAACGTATACAACTGTGTTCCTTTGCACTTTCACCTCTTCTTGGAGCCATCATGTTCTGTTGCAATGTTTTCTTCATGTCACTCTTTCATTCTGTCTGTTGTTTTCCTTTGGAGCAAGGGAGTCCTGTCAATTATTAAGGCATTTGGAGGAACGGTACCCAAATGAGTGCTCATCTTGAATTCCCAGTATTTGTCTGCTTACACACAGACTGTGATTTCAATGTTAGCTCTGAGTCCTGCAGCATTGCTTGCTTAACTTTTAGGCACTTCTATTAGAGCAGTAAATGGCAAAAGCCATTCAGAAAACACTATAGCATTACATGGATGGTTTTATTTGGGTAGACTGTCTGGGGGAGTAATACCTTTCTTTTCCACTCAAATGCTCACGGAATAAAACTAGTTCCTTTGAATGAAATTCAGTAAACAATAACAATCTCTCCTTTCCAGATAAAAATAAAAGAACAATGATAAAGTAAGAGGGTATTTTTGATACATATTATTCTCAGACCCATCACATATGGTAAAAAAAAAAAAAAGAAGAAAAGTTATAGCTCCATTTTCTGATTTCTCTAGGAAGCTATAAAAATGCATATGTGACTCAGGTCATCTCATAGAAAGAAAAATAATATGCAACATATAAAATACAGATATTTAACAGGGTTATAAAAATCTAAGCTACCTCTTATTTTTAGTAGCAAATTTATTCATTAGTGTCCCTCTTAATAATAGTAGCATCATAATGAATCCACACATATGATTAAGAATCCACTGTGTGCATTAGCCACAGAGGATAATTTTCCCTCTGGGGTTTAATTGTTATGTCTAAAGACCGAGAGAAGTAAAATCACTATGAAAGGCTGAGAGATTCATGCATTTTTGCTCCTGGGTCTAACTCTTATTATCTATGCGAGCATTTAATTTGGTGCATGGACGGAAGGGTACAGTTATAATGGATACAAGGTGTGCGTGCAAATGCAACTAAGTTCTCTGATACCAGGATCAGTAACCAGGTTGGAAAGAGGCAAAAATTCTTTCTTTAGGGGGACATCACAGCTTCTTTATTGTTTTATATGGAGTCGGAGAGTCTCTAATGGAAGCTTGTCTCTTTAGCCACTTAGTCCCTGATGTTACTACCTGTAGAAAGATCTAGATATTTGGATAATTATCTAAAACATTAGACTTCTATTGTTCTATTATTTGCAACTCTGCCTATTCATTGACACAGAATACACCTTAATCTTAGACTAGAGTGGCATTCTCTAAGCCTAGCAAAACCTGTTGAGGGCTGAGAAACCAACAATCCCTTTTTAAGAAAGACATTGTATATATGTGTGTGTGTGTGTGTGTGTGTGTGTGTGTGTGTGTGTGTGTGTGTATTTTTGCGGGGCCTCATATTGAAATACTCAGCAATTCTGTAAACATTTCATCCCATCACAAAGTGATCTGTGAATGAATATCAACTCATCAGGAAGAGAGATTGAAGAAATGGATGATCCAAAAGAAGCAGATTCCTTCCTCTATATAGCTTGAGCAGTCTGGATTAAATTTCACATCATTGTGGTTTATTGTTATTTTGAAAGAACTAAAGAAATACCATGAACTAATTGACTGAAGAATCACGAGGAGGACAAGAGGACAAGAAGGATAATTTGGGAAGGAGTCTTTCACAGGAATCATAAAGTTAGGTTCTTATACACCACCTTGGACTCTTTCTTGAGTCAGTATGAACCACTGCCCCAATGCAGTAATAACTTGGGATAAAATAAAGCATCCTCCAAGGAGGCATTTAGTGGTGAGCTAAGGCTGAGAGCCTTCAAGGACATTTATCTCCATAGTAGCAACGCTTGACTCTTTGTGGTTTCCACAAATCTCGGTAAAAGGCATTGATCGCCACTGTCAGTATGATTAGAGGAAGCACCGATGCATAGCATGTTTATGATTTTGAAAAGAAAAAAAAACTCACATACTCATCATATACTATGAAGAGGTTTTCATTTTCCTGGAAAGGATAAATTGTCCATTTTAAAATGAAGCTTTCTCTTTTTGGTCCTGTGCTATTGTTTAGGATGGCTGCTAAAGACTGAGAACGTGGCACTGATCTGTGACTTTGAACATCTCTCTTACTTCTCTGGTCATCCCAAGCCATATTTTAAGACTGAGATTGGTGCTCCTCAAATGCATTTTCCACTTTACAAGTTTGGGGTATTCTTTTCACAGGCATTATCCCACAAAATTCTTTCACTGCTTCAGGGATGACTCTAAGTGATGAAAGTCAGGAGAGTAGCCATCAGTATTCATTTCCCAAACATTGGGCCCTTTTTAGTTATTGGAGAATGTTAGTCACATTTGAGGAAATTGGTGTGGAACATAGCTTGCGCGACAACGTCTGTGACCTCCGGGAAGATTCAGAATGTTGTGTGATAGAAAACTGTTGAAATTCATGAGTAAGTTACAAATAGCAACAACATTTATATTAGTATTTCTCATCCTTACCCTATTGACATTAAAAGGCATATGGGTGATTTTGGTTAGGAGAGAGTTCTGCTGCCTTATAGTCATTTACCAGGATCTGTAGCAGATTTTTATAGTTCATTTGAGAAGTACTGCTCAGAGTAGAAGAATTACTTCTGTCATGTTTATGAAAAGGCTCATCAGAGAGAATTCATTTGATGTTGGCCTTACAATATGAAGAACAATCAAGGCTAGAAATATAGGTTGGGTCACAGTGTGTGACACTGCTATTTTTTGGAAGTAATGATTGGAGCATAGTACTATTAGAAGTAGAAGAGTAGCTAGCATGACCTGTGCAGCAGGACAAAACTAGATTCAAGTCCCAGATTTAAACTTCAGCAGTTATGGGACCTTAGTCAGATAACCTAGTACTTCTCCTTTTAATCACGATTAAATGTGCATATGAATAGGGTACTGAAATTATTAGGTGGAAAAATGATGACATCCAACACATTAAGGTAAAAATATACATAGGGACGAAAACTCATTTTGAAAACAAGGATGACTAGAAAGAAAGAAAATCAGGGAACAACAAACATTTCTTAGTTGGTAGACTGGGTGAGCATACATAAAGCATAGAGTCTCAACCTCTGAATTTTGTTAGATTATCCTACCACTTATAAGGAAATAAAAACATGCATAAATGATTTAACCTTTATATTCAGTAGAAAGAATCAATAATAGTTCTAATAAGACAGTCATACTCACTGATAAACTTTCTTAATTATCAGAAATGTTTAGGATGTAAAACCAACATATGTATATATGCGTATAGGTGTTTATGGGGAAGTATCATAAGCAAATGTCAATCTTGATGGGGGTCAGAGTTGGAAGTTGCTGCTAAAGTAACTGTTTAATATGAAAGGGTAAATCTGTACTTGTCTCAGTGAACTATGTCTGATCATTTTCAGTGTCATCAAGATGCTGTCTGTGCAAGTGAGCTCTTAGCTCTGAGGTCTTCTTTGACAGAGAAACTTTACTTAGGCATTTGCCTCAGTGTTTGGACTTGACCATGCCTCTTAAAGGAAGGGTAGGACTTGGAGTTGGAATATGAGTACAGTATATAAATATAGGCTGATTATAGAGATCTAGCTTTGAACATTTTTCCTATAAACTTTAGTTAGCCATTCAGATCATTTTGTTAGCACTGCCTTGATTTGGGTAATTGTAGAGATTAAAACCCATGGTTTCCAGGATTGAAACTTGTGCTTCTGCAATTTCAGTGTATTCAAGTCTTGAAATAAATGGTCATTTTAGAGCTAAATTAAGGCAAATTTATATAAGGCTTAAAGCCGATTACAGCCAGTTCCCATAGGACAGCATCTCTTCTAAGCAGTGCATGTTTTATTCTAGTGAGGAAAGATTTTTGTGACACAATCAGTTACACGTGAGCCTCTTTTCAAGGCTCACTACTCTATGACACTGCTGATTCAAGTGTTACATTAATGCCGAACCATACAATTCCAGCATGTGACTCTTTCTGATAGGTTGCAGCTCCAACAATGGCTACTTAACCGTCTCTGGGAAAGGCCTGCCTGAGGAAAAAGGTGATAAATGTCACACTGGGAGATTAATTGCATATGTTCCCTGTGACATGACATCCCATAGGACTAAGGAATATGTTTGTGGTTTTATAAAGCATACTGTAAATATCAGATTCAGCTTTGCCTGTGACCCTGCCAAACACGGGCCTGATGTCATTTGTCATATTCAGACATTGCCTTTTAAAAAACATCCTTGTACAAGCTGATGCCAAGGTGTGATGTGTTTGATAGCTCTGAGGAAATTGTTCTCCTTATAGTAGGGGAGTGATAGGTAGGAAAAGGAAGGCAAGGTATTAAACGCTGGGATAGGGCACAAACATGTCACTCAGGGGAATGAGTAAATAATGTTCTTACTTTTTGATTAATGAACGTTAGTAGACAGATTTTCTTATGTCTTCCAAAACTCTTCTACTGGTGAATTTTTAATGGGAAATCTATCACAGAAGACAAACAGAACTTTCCAGGGAAGAGGTTAATACTGGCAGTGCTTAAGTATAATGAGATATTTTTGGAGTTCCTACCGGGTAAATGATAGGACAGGGAAGCATAGTGAGCATCACCCACTACTGCCCAGTTATTAACATGGCCAGCAATGCTGTAGACTTAGCCATTGAGCTTCAGAGTTGAGCTAAAATTCTGTATTTGTGTTACTTAGGCAACTTGTTTCTGTTCCCCCAGTAATCTATTTTGCTTTAAATCCCTACACCCCTCCCCGCAAAGCTGAAATGATCAACTTTTTTTTTTCCCTTAAATGGAATTAGCCCCTCAATTTAGACCTGTGAATATCTCACACTTCTCAGACTGAATGGAACATATTTTCTCTGTCAGCAGACAGATGTTCAGAGCATGAAACCTCACCTGAAAGAGGTAGGATGCATCACCATCCATCTGCCGCTAAAATTGACCAGCCGGCAACAACCACCCATTAAATAATTTGCTTCATTGTGGAAAATACTTATTCCATCTGAGACCAAGAAGGTTTAATTTTATTATTGCTTTTAACTTGTGTTCCTTCTCTGACTTGATACAATGTGCAGCATCTCTAGGCTGGAAGTTTAAATCCCTGGTGCCTTCAGGGAATGTATGATGTGAAACTAAAGTTCCTCTGAGAAGAAGAATACTTAATCTTTGTCACTTAAGTTCCAATGAATGTAACATGAGTGGACATTGAATATGGAGACCATGTATATGAATAAATTATGCAACTTCTTAAAAACTGTGAGGCAAAATGCAGCTATTTCTCAGATGAAATGAGAGATTCTCCCCTCAGAGACAAACATGGATGATTGTGATTCAGGAACATGGATTCAGGTTGCTTTGGATGACATTTGCCATTGTGGGAATTAAGTAATTAAATTTTTATAATAACAGAATAAAAGAAATTCATAAACCTACACATTTACTAAACACGTTTCTGGGAACATCAGGTAGTCAGCCTACAGCAAGATGCAGAAATCTCCTTTATAGGTTTTCTATGTTGTCTGCTGACCATATTGGCTTTTTGGTTGGCATGAGATAATTGTCTGCTAAGTTAATAAATTAAAAGATTTACCTGAAAGTCAAAGGGATGTTAGGTTAGCTAAAGGGGTGAGTGAGAAATGTCATTTCAAATGGCTAAAGGTAGACATAGGCACTTTGGGATTTCAATCTGTAACATTCTAATAGTCCAAAAATCACACAAGTCCAGTGTGTTAGCTTATTAGTCTTTAACATTGCTGTGGACTTTCTTTGGGAACTTCTCTTCAGAACAAGCTTCTTGAGATAAAGAAGACAAGGATTGGGGAATGTGTCTCATCCTGTCTTCCTTATCTCCATTACACATTTCTTTATCCAGCCCCACATTCCTCCCATGGCTTTATATTTACTTCTGATTTTTCTCCCTAGATTTTTTTTTAAAGTATATGTTCAGGCGGAGAATTGTACTTTCATTAGGAAAGAGAGATACACTTCTAAGTCATAACTGCACTATGATCAACATATTTGCTACTCAGTGATTGCCTTCATCTTTATTAAACAGTAGTTTTCCTTTCCATTAATTCGTACACTGAGTTAGACATTCCCAGGAATTCTTTCTTGATTATTTGCTGTATATCAGATATTAAGCTGAGAAAAAAAAATGGCCCATAAAGTTCTTACAAATAATTACAAGTCTATGTAGTAAATGTTATGAAGGGAATATTTCCAGGTACCAGGAGACACCATTAGGAGAAATTACTTTCCAGCAGGGAGGGGGAAAGATTGCAGCATGCACTAAGGAACAGTTGTATTTGTGATAAAACTTGATTGGTTATTAGTTGAGCAGATCCAGAGATCTCAGTCAGAGATGCATACTGATACATACAAACATGAAAGGACAGGGAACTATGGTACTGAATAAAAAAGTAGTTTATTTTGATAAAACTGGAACAGAAGACTAGAGTTGAATAACTGGAGAAGGAGTCAGATATTGTTGTTAAAATTAACCTATTAAAATTTAACTTCAGCAGAATTGTGTCTTTTACACTCAAAAGGGGAAGAATTTGAAGTATGGAGATTTTTATAGACAATTGTGTTATCCTAAGCAAAAAACCAAAAGAATTGTGACATTTAGCATTGTATCAGAAGATTAGAAAATGAATTTTGGCTGAGAACATGTTGAACTGAGACAAGATGAATGATGGCCTAAAAGAGAGGATAAAAAGAACATAGGTGTTCTTTCTGGAATATATAGTTCAGGGCTGTGATTTGGTTATCTAGAAATATGGGAGAGGACAAGATTGATAGTGAGATATCAATTCATTTGGTGGTTTGGGAATGAAACGTATCAGGTGAGACAAGTGTGATTAAAATATAGGCAGGGTCACATAATGATAGAGATCATCAATGAATATTGATAAGAAGTCAAGATTCTCCTTGGTGACAGGAGGCCATTGAAAGGTTTTGGCCAAAGAAGCAGAAGGACTGTTCTACTGAATGTTGGTACTCATAATGTCGGATGTCAACCCAATGGAAGAATACACATAATTCTTCTAGCAGTGTGAACAATGGATTTTGAGTTAGGCAGGTGTAGAACCAGAAACATGAACAAAAGAAGAGTCTGCAGAACTTTCCAAGAGAAAAAAATTGTGGGAATGTAAAACACAGTAGAAATAATGTGGATAGAATCTGGATATAGTTACTAATGCAAATCAAGTGTTTGACTCTATATTCAGAGGAAAGCTAAGCTGTCTTGGCTTGGGTTTTTTAGAAGCAGACCCTGAGATGAGAATTCAAGTGGTAACAGTTTAATTTGGAAAGGAAGAAAATGCCATCAGAAAAATAAGGAAATAAAGCAAGGAAGATATTTCAGTGAATAAAGGGCATATTTTCATGCAAATTACCACTGTGGGCAACTGGCACATAATCCTGCTAAGAAACTTTAGGAGACAGTAGAGAACATATGCTTTATAACTATGTTAACAGACACACAAAAATGCATGCCACCCAAGGAGAATGGATGGAGGATATTTATAAACCAGTTCTCATCAACCACTGGTCCAAAGCAGGGGCTATTAATCATTTGGTCTTCTTACTTGAAATGCACAGAGATGCAGGTACCACTGTCAGCCAGTCAGACTGGCACATATGGAGATGGCAAGACCCTAGGAATGAAAACAGGACAACCATATCTTCTGCCAAACTTGATTTAAAAATAGGCCACCCCAGGACTTGTGCTAGATGATACTTTCATTGATAGAAACATTAAAGAGCTAATGGGTTTAGAAAGAAAAACAGAATTTATTTCTGGGCATGTTGGATTTGAGGGCACAATAGTTTATTATGGGTTTAAACATCAACAAAGAGACCTGGACATACAGTTCAGGTTTGGAAGTCAGCAACAGCATATACCTAATATTCATGCAGACAAATGAGATCCCTTGTAGAGATTATATAATGAGAATGGTAGACTAAGGGGAAAACTCTTGAGATTGCCACCATTTCAGGGTAATGCCAAGAAGAGATACTGAGAGACCAAGCAAAATTAAGTCAGCGATTTTGAACGTAGTCAACAGTTATAAAGGGCTAATTAGGTATATCAAGTTTTCAACGATCTATTCTTTAGTAATTAGCCTAGGTTACATTGTAGAAGCAAACAATTCTGAGAGTTCATTGTAAACACAATGGAATTTTTATCTTGAGCTTATGCTACATGTCCATAGTGAGCTGGAGGTAAATATAGAACTCAGGCCAATGGAACATTCAGATGATAGACATCTCAACATAGTCTCTCAAATGGCAACAATTACTATGAAAAGGAAAAAAAAATCTGGTCAAGTCTAATACTCTTTCTTATCAATACCACACAGAAATAACACACATTAATGTTTGCGTATTTCCTTGGACAAATCAAATCACCTGGTCACAATATAATATAAGCATGAAAGTCTAATGTCATCTTCCACTAAAAAGGAGAGTTGGTGTGTGAACAGTTCAACATCTACTTAATTTTCCAGTTCCTGTGATGACACTACTTCCTTTGTCAGTCTTAACCTTTTTGCCAACTATGTGTTCACATGTGCAAAATTTGATTCTTAGCCAATTACTATATAATTCTTTCTCTATCTATTCATTTTATTTCTTTATAGGTGATTTTCAGACTCATGGCCCTTGCACTGACTCATATCTCACTTTTTCCTGCTAGATTCTTATCTGTGTCTTGGAATACTCAGCTGGAGAACATCATGAGGAGAAGTCATACTGACTTTTCATGTTTAATAATTGTTAATTCCTTCTTGTTTTGGAGATGCTATCTTAAAGTTTCAGTTTACATTGAATACAAACATCTGTTTCTTGCTTTGATAGTCATGGTTCAACATATAGTGGGTTGTCAAATAAAAAAGTCTTGCTGGTTAGTTCATTTGTAAAAACGGAAAAACAAAAAACAAACTCCATATGTTTTTCTTCTCTAAGGGAAATATAACTTTTTCTTACTACTTACATATGATTACCCATATCTAGTAACCAAAAATTTTAGAAGCTTTACCTCAAATACCAAAAGGTAAGCTATCTAGCTAATACCAGCTTGACAGCCTTTATTTTACCTAAATTTTGATAGTATATGCCTTTATGGGCTAAAATCACAGTCAAAAAGGATCCCGTCAATGTCAGAAGCCAACTAGATGCTCAAGGATATGAGTTGTGTCTGTGACTGACAGACTAGAAATCAGGGTTCCCATGACCACATCCTCATGCTTACTTTGCTAGTGTGGCTCATAGAACACACAAGATTATTTTGCTGATATGTACTGTTAAATACTGGGGTCACAGGTAAATAATCAGATATAAAAGATGCATAAGGCCAGTGATGGGAGAAGAGGCATAGAGTCTCTGCCCAATTTTGCCTTGTCCTTTCATAAGCATCGCCAAGTTGTCAACTAATCTAAGTGTTTCCGAATCATTTTCTTCTACTTTCAAACTTGTGTTACGAAAGCATGCATGATCACATGCTTGGTATCTGTGATCAACATTGCATCCTTTCCTTTTTTTCTCTTAAGAAGGAAAATGTTTTTCTTTTAGAAAAGCTTTAGAGAGTTTTTTTTCCTAATGAAATAAGTTTTCATTCTGTATATATTTTCACTAAGTCCAGAGTAAAATTTATATGTCATGCTGTTATTATAATATTGCTATACAAATGCAATCTATAATAGAGAGGCTCTAATTAAGTTTGTTTCTTTCAATGCACACAAGTTTATAGTTAGAATACATGTTGGTAATAAAAGACAGGATAGTTATGGGGAAAGATGTTTTTATTTCATGCATGATGTATATATCTTGTGGGGAAAGACTTGTAAAAAGAAAAGTCAAAGAAATAAGAGAGGTCACAAAAGATAGAAAAGAACACAGGCTTACAGAGATAGGAAACTGTGAGGGTAAATGTGTGAGAAAGTTAAAGGCATATATGGAATAACATTGCAGCATCCTTTGTATAAGACAATGTACGGAGGCGAGAAAGCAGTGCTTCTTTATTTGCAAGAAAAATTATGTTAAAGCAGCATGTATTCTGGTGACACCTTCTGGTTTCTCTAAATAAGAAAAGTTCATAAAATAAGTATAAGTCCAAGCTTGTGAAATGTCTCTGTAATACCAGTACTTGGGAGGTAGAGGCAGAAGAATCCAGCTGAGAGCTTGCTGCAAAACAAAAAAAGGAAAACAAAACACTTACAGCAACACACATGGAATGGCTTCATAAACAAGACTGGAACAATAGAAATATCAATGGACATCTTAATATGGAAGAAAGAAAATGTTGTGAGTTTCCACTCCTAGATTTAAAAAAGGGGTGGGGTGGACAACTAATGAATATTGAGAGAAGAAGAGGGTGGAGCCAGGGAAGAGCCCCCTTATTGGTTGTCCAGTGCAGAGTGGTCAGTCTTGAAATTACATGCACATAAACAACAAAAACAGAATCATCAGGTTATATTTATCTATATTGCTTTACACACACACACACACACACACACACACAAACACACACACACGTACTTATGTATGTAAGTAATGGTAATAATAAAAGAAAGAGGCTATCACCTTGAGAATAAGGGAGCATGGGAGGGGTTTGAATGAGAGTACCTGGAAGGGGCTGGAGGGAGAAAATGGAGATAGGAAGGTAATATAATTCTATTTCAATTATGAACATACTTTTTAAAGTGACTTCCCCAAACTTGAGTAATATAATCCCACAAAGATACATCATCTCTTCCTGGAATCTGTAGCTCCTGTCTTGGTATTCACCCACAATACAAGTACTCTTTAGAATCATAGATTTCCTTTGTGCTTGAAATTGTTATAACTCAGTAAGATGATATTCAATTTTTGGATTTTTCTGCTTGCTAGTTTATTTTTAAGATTAATCTATGTTTTGGCATGTGCCATTGCTCTATAATATTTCATCATGTAAGTGTCCTTTTATATTCCTTCAACTGTAGATGTTTATTTGAGTTATTGACAGTTATACATTACAGTGAGTAGATATGCTGTGAAAATTTTAATGCATGTATTTTGATTAAACCTTATATGAACAGAGTGTCATAAAAGGGACAGAGATGGGCTGGGAGGAAGACCCTAGGAGGGAAGCATAGGGAAAACTAGGAGAACTCAGGATCCATGCCCCCTCTGAAGACAGGTTCTACAGGAATGGTAATGGGCTTGGAAGAGGGGCTGAAGCAATGGTGTCAGCAGATCTATGTGTACCCTAGGGAGACCATAATGGATTAGTGGAAGTAGGGCACAATTAGCCTGTGTAGCACCCTCCCAAGTGTGATAACTGTGGTATCCCTGGAGAAGAGTGTGTCCAACCTCTATGTTGGGTCCCAAGTGGCCTTTACTCATTCATGTTCATTGCTGCTCTATTCATCATAGTGAAATACTGGAGACAGTCAAGATATCAACCAACTGATAATAGATAATGAAAATGTGGTACATTTATACAATGGAATATTATTCAGCTCTTAAGAACAATGAAAGCTGTAGGTAAATGCCAGGAGATAGCAACAAACATCCTGAATTAACTAGCCCAGACCCAGAAAGACAAACATTGCATTCTCTCTCTTATATGTAGATGTTAACTTTGAATCTTTAGTTATGTGAGTTTCAATCTGAATAACCACGGATATGAGGGAGTTTGTAATGGATTACAGGGGAGGAAGGGGCTCTTACAAAGAAGGGGAACTAGAATACAGTGTTATAATGGGGTAAAGGGAAAATTAGAAGGAGAGGGTTAAGGCAGGTGGGAAATGATAGAAAAGGATGGAGGGGGGAATATGGGGAGCAACAACTAACACTAAAGACCCGATGAACAGCCTACTACTATAGACGTTTCCTAAAATAGTGACATATATAAAAGGAATTTAAATGAAGTCACCACATAATAGGGGAAACAATACCCAAAATAGGTATTATGTGCCACAAAATAAAACCTACAATATGAAATGTGTTTTATCTTTTTGAGTTGTTCAAAGGGCTCTGTCTTAATTGTTTTTTCTGTTTCCATGATAAAGCCATGACCAAGAGAAACTTAGGGAAGATAAGGTATATTTAGCTTTCGTATCCTGGATTCCAAACTATGTAGGAAAGCCAAATCAGGAGCTCAAGGTAGAACCTAGAGAGAGGAGCCTGGGGGCAGAAATTGAAGTATATTCTATGGAGGGATACGGCTTAGTGGCTTGCTCCCCATGGCTTCCTCAGACTGCTTTCTTACACAATCCACGACTACATGCCCACAGGTGGTAGCATCATAGTGATCTAGGCCCTTCCACATCAACTATTTTTTTCCTCTGGTTTTTGAGACAGGGCTTCTCCGTGTAGTTTTGGTGCCTGTCCTGGATCTCGCTCTGTAGACCAAGCTGACCTCGAACTCAGAGATCTGCCTAGCTCTGCCTCCCAAGTCTTAGGATTAAAGGCGTGCGCTGCTGCCACCACCACCTGGCTCCACATCAACTATTAATCGAGAGAATGCTTTATATATCGCCTACAGGCCAATGTTACGGAGCCATTTGCTCAGTAATTGTTCCCTCTTTCCTGATATATCTAGGTTTGTTATCTAGTTGAAAAACAACCATAACAGCACAGGATCCTGCATATTTCATCATTTCATCAGTCACTAAAGACTCTTTCTTAAAGACTCTTTCTTACCAGTGCTGACCTCCACAACTGGAGAGCAAAATAATATTGCAGAAGACATCAAATACTGATGACATAGAAAAAATGGAAAAATCGGATACTCAGTTAGAAGATTCACCACTACTAACTAGAATTCATAGTGTTAGAGGTTGCTATATACTGTACACGAGGAGAAAAGTAATCACTAATTGTCCCCAGCTACAAAGCCTGGAAGCTATAATGATGACCTGCCTATAAGATGTGCTCATTGGTGTGATAGTGTCATGAATGTTAGTGGCATAGCCACCAGATTTGTTGTTATTGTTTGTTTTTTGGATTTAAGGACCACTTTATGAGATGGAATTTATAGTATAGTGCTATTGTCAGAAATATAAAGATTTTTCATTTTAGTTTTTTTGATAATTGTTTTGTGGTGTTAGCCTATAGCTTTATTTCTTTAAAAATAAGATAATCTGAGCCCATTTTAGATTTTACCTGTATTGGACTACACTAAGTAAACACTTATATACACACCACATACACACACACACACACACACACACACACACACACACACATGTTAAAATGGGAAATTGTGTTTATTAAAATAAAGAACTTGAATATGTTTTCAATCCAATAGTCTTCATTAACATTATACAAGGTGAATAGTCATGGGTCCTTCTCATCCTAAGACATATCTTTCTGAGAAAGATGCCTTGCTAAACCCAGAATGGAAAATAAAACTGTTAATAGTGAAATTATATTCTTTTATTTCTAATTTATTAAGTGGCAAAATTCTAATCTTAAATATATTGATATGGTTAAAATCAATATCAAAATTCAATAAACTGTAACTACTTAGCCATATTCTAAATAAAATATGTAAAAGAACAACCTTGGACTTACTGGTTTTCTTTCTGAGTAGGTTTATAGTGTTTTTCAGTGTTGGATTTGTAGCTTCTGGAAGACAGGCATACACAGTTGTTCACTTTAGCTTTTTTGAAGTGTGGCATGATTAACGAACTGGGAAGCACACTGTGGCTATCTTAAAAATGTATATATATCAACAGAATTGAACACATTTTTTTGTTGTTGTTCTAAATATCTGAAATGGGATTCTGATAACTCACAGAGACTAGAGGAAGTTGAAAATATGAGGCTTGTGGTCAATTTACCTTATCATAGAGTAGAAGAATGCTAGGATGTACTTTGGACCCTGATGTGAAATTCAAGAGAGTATCCTTGAAAATTTATCTATAATTGATAAAAAAAAAAGATGACCACTGACTAGGCCTACTAGTGTGTTTGTTTTTCCTCTATTTCTCCCCCGCTCCTCTTTCCCTCCTTCTCTCATCATCTTTCTTATCCTTACAATGACATAAATTTGCAAAAAATTTCTTTGCTGAATTTTCAGTATGATATGTGAGAGCAATGGTATCCAGGGATGAGGAGATAGTTCAGTCTATGAAGTGCTTGCCTTTCAAGCATGAGGACCTCTGTTAGAACCTCTGTTAAAAAAAATTTCAGCTGGACTTCAGAGCTGGGCTTGGTGCTTGGATGTGGCTCCGCATATCAGTCTCCATCAGTTCCTGGCTGAAGACTCTATGATGACGGCTCTATGATGACGGCTCTATAATGACAGTTAGGGCATTCACCAATCCATGAGCAAAGGGTGTTAAGACCACGATGGGGAAACTTACAGATACAACCGAACCAAGTCAGTGGGAACTCACGAACTTTGGAACCACAGCTGTGGAGCCTGCATGCAACTGGACTGGGCCCTCTACCTGGACGAGACAGTTGTATAGCTTGGTCTGTTTGAGGGGCCCCTGACAGTGTGAGTGGAATATATCCCCGGTGCATGAACTGGCTTTTTGGAGCCCATTGCCTATGATGGGGCACCTTGCACAGTCTTGCAGGGGGAGGGGCTTGGACCTGCCTCAGCTGAATGTGCCTGGCTTTGCTGATTCCCCACAGGAGGCCATTCCTTTTTGGAGGAGGGAATGGGAGGTGGGCTGGAGGGGAAGGCTGGAGGGAGTGGGAGGAGGGAGGAGGGAGGAGAACTTAATAAAAAATCATCAAGAGTAAGAACTAGTTATAGTTTAAATAAATATAACATAAATTAAAAAAAAAATTCAGGCATGCAAACATGCACTTGTAATCCCAGTGCTGAGGAAGCTGAAAGGGGATCCTTGAAGCTTGCTGACCAGGCAGCTTATTCTACTTGGTGACCTTCTGGACAATTAGACTCAGTCTTAAAAGAGGTACTTCATGTTCCTGAAGTTGATTACTAAAGCTGTCCTCTGATTCTTACACACATGAGCACACACCCATTGTACATACACACATTCATATAAAAACAGTAAATGACACTTATACACCCTCTATAGTAATGAGACAAACAGTGGGAAAGAGACAAAGTAGTTCTCACCTACCTAAGTTTCACTTTTTGCATCTTCTGTTTCCCATGCTTCACCATCAATAATGTTCAATAAGATGTGTTTGTGTGTGGGTGTACATGCATGTGTGTGTGTGTGTGTGTGTGTGTGTGTGTGTGTGTGAGAGAGAGAGAGAGAGAGAGAGAGAGAGAGATTAAGAGAGCATATTCATATAACTTATTACAGTTTGTTATGATTGCTTTATTATTATTACTATCGAATTTCACTGTTAATGTTCTTCTATGTCTTACTTATACATTAAACTTCATCATAGGCAGGTATGCAGAAGAAAAAACATATGTAGGTTTAGTGTTATTCACAGTTTGGGGCATTTGAGGGTCTTGGCATGCATCCCCTATGAATTAATGAAAACTGAATCTGAAGAACCTTAAGAACCACAAAAACTTCTGGGGAAGGAATGGGGAATTGGGATTATACTGAAGTTGGGATCAGGCTACTGCTTGAGTGTTGTGTGTTCTGAGAAAGAAGACAGAATTGGTGACTCTGTGAAGGAGAAGAATGAAGATGCAGGACAGCCTGGCTGGAGACAGAGTTACGCATTTATGGCTGCTATAGTTAGAAGAAATTAAAGGTAGATTTCCCCCACAGACAGAAATATACAGACAGAAGGTACTGCTTGTTTTAAAGACAGAAAGAAACTTGAAAAGTAAAGGGAAGACTTAGAAACATTTTTACAAAAGCTCCAAAACCAGAAAGTATAAAACATTGAACAATGTTCACCTAGATGGAATGGAAGATATTCTTTATGTGTATTACAAGGAAGATAGAAATGTCTGACCAGGAGGAACTGGGAAAGAAAACGAAAATTGCCCAACAGTGAATAAAAACGAGGAAATTAGTGAATTAGCCTGTAAAATAAGGACAGCTCAAACTGGGGACTGGGAAGGCAGAGAAAAGTGGGAAAGGCAGTGATTTTGTATCATTCTGAACAGGGCAATTCTTGGTTTAGGTGAGTGATAATGGGCAACTAGCTGGGGCCTTGCATTACATGTATGTTAATTCTGCTTAAACCTGTCAGGAGGCACTCTTCTTCCCTTTGGGATCATTTCAAAAGCCCCAAGGCCATGGTAGGAAAGTGAAGGAGAAGGCATTATACCTTAGGAGTAAAGATTAGGGATGGAGAAGAGCTAGAAGGCGGGGTGTTGTAAATAGAGCCTCATTAGCAGAGGCAGACTTGGTGCCTGATTAATTATGGAGCACTTGATAACATCCTGAAGTCATGAAAATCAGGAGGAAAGGTACAGGTAATTGAATGGAATTGAAGAACTGGTGATGTTGAGAGCATCATTAACATATTTTTTTCTGTTGTTGTTCTTGTTGGCACCTGCCCTTGTCACAACTGACTCTGGGCTTCAACAGCTGCATGCTTTGGTGGGAGAGAGGAAGCAACAGGGAAGGAGAATGGCAAGGGGGTAACCGTGGTCCTTAATAGAAGCTCAATGTTCATGGGATGTGTCTCTCTTCCTGTCACTCAAGTATTCCATGTCTTTATCTCTTTCCCTTCAGAAGCATGTCAGCACTGGGTATGTACTATAGTGGATTTGCAACAATGAGTCTTGGGATGTCATTTTAGTTTTGGTTTAGAAAGCTAAGATCGACCACAAGTGTCCTCTTGCAGCTCTCCCTGATGGTTCTCATTTGCCTACCTTCTTGAAGGAGACAAATCAAGTTTGTAGTGGGTAGCCATTCCAGCTTTGATATGGAGGTTCCAACTCCCATTGAGGCTTTGGTAACTGTCACGCCTACAAGGCAGGGCCAAGAGAGGACCCTGAAGACCCCGAAATCCAGATGCGCCAGCGCTCTTGGTTCCTGGACCCTGTATGCTGGAGGTGGACTGAGCAGAGTTCTCCAGAGAACACCGCCAGACTGCGCTACACCTTTCCCAGACCCTGTTACCTATCCCTTCACTTGTAAGTTACCCCACAAAATAAACCTTTTAACTGCGTGGAGTGGCCTTAATAATTTCACCAATACAAGTTGATGTTTCAGACACTGCAATAAAAATACTCTCAAAGTGTAATGTTTGAAGAGGTTTTTTGTTTGTTTTTGTTTGTTGGCGTGGCACTGTGCACATACTTTTAAAATTATGAGTTTAGTCTAGGGAGACTCATTGAGTAAAGTGCTTACCACAAAAGTGGGGACCTGAGTTTGGATGCCTAGAATCCATGTGGAGGTGGAAGCAATCCTGCACATCCATAATCTCTGTTCTCCCCTAGGAAGATGGAAGGAAGAAACAGAATCCCTGAAAGTTGTATGAAAATCAGCCTGAAACATGTGGAGTTGAACAAAACGCTAAGGTAGAAAGTGAGGACTGACAGCCAAGGCATGCTATATGATATCTGTTTGTTTGCCTAAATTAGCACAAACATGCGTGTGTGCACACAAACACACACACACACACACACACACACACACACACTACAATAAAATGTGTTTATTTTTTTATTTTTAAATGTCTTATTTTCTATTTAGCTATCTGAACATTTGGGGAATTTCTGTCATTATTTATTAATATACCAGCCATAACATGTTATTGAAAAGTTTGCAGCAAGAACATTTTCCTATTAGACAAGGGACAAATTTGATAACACAAGCCAAGGAGCAACAGCAATTTCTCCATTTCCTCTGGAGAAGGTATATATCAGATCGGGGCTTCTGTGCTACAATTGAACATGGAGATGGAGATGCTACCTGGGACTCAGAGTATGTTCCAGGTCAGTAGGATGTTGTTGGACACACTCAGCTCTTCCTCTGTTGAGAGGGGAGACTGAGCAGAGAGTGCCCGGGTCACAGAAGCAGCAGCAGCTGCTGCTAGCTTTCTGGTGCAGATAACAAAATAGCATGGAAAGAATTTCAGGAGATAGAATCGTTCTATAGAAAATATTGCCACTTGGGATCCTGCCAAGCTTTCTCTATCTCAAGTGTTTTTCTAATCAGTAATATTTTTTTCCTTCTTCCCTTGTTTTTCTATTTTTGTTGGAGAAAGTGAAGGACCAGTTTGGATTGAATAAAAATTGACCTAAATGCTCATTAGAATACAAGCTTAGTAATCTCCCCTTAGATTTATTTACAAGGAAATCACAATGAAACTCTCATTAAACAGTGGTCCCATGGCATGGGCGAACTCAGAACCTAGACTCCATCAACTGCTGCCAGGCACATAACAAAAGTAGAATATCTTGAGGAATATGATTCTTGGTAGCATTTTCTTTTCTGATTTTTATTTTTGTAGGACACTCTCTGTGTAACCCAGAAAAGCCTCAAACTTGCTACATGTACTGACTGCCTCCATTCTGTATCTGCCAGGAACTTTTACTTATATATGCTTTTCCATCTTAGTAGAAAGTCTAACTACATGTTATTAAATCACACACACACAGACACACACACACATACACACACACACACACACACACACACACACACACACACACACACATTATTGGTGTATTTGGGTCCCAAGTCCAGGTTCCTCCACTAGTAGTGAAACTTCCATGCTTTTGATTCTTAGTTTGGGGTTTATTCAGCTTGGACAAATAATGTACCAAGAGAAGCACCTATAAGAAGGTGTCTACTAGACAACTTCTTCATCAGTTGTGTTCAGTATTTATTAAGTGTCTTTTCTTTCTCTGATGATTTGTGATAGTGGAAACTCAGACAAACCTTTAGGACTCCTGAGGGAAAAGTGCATGAAAAATGTACATCAGAGCCAGAGTATGGAAGCCATTTTCTCTCCCAAAAATACTTTTCAGGAATTATTTATGGTGCCTAAATATATCAATTACAATTTCAATAGGTTACATACTGACACCATTGGAATCAGGAGAGAAATCTCTTCTGTTTTAGTGCTTCTCCAAATGTTGTCAAGAACTCTAGCAGATCATACCATTAAAATCTGCACCATGACTGCTTGACAATACTTTTCTTTTAATAACCTCTTTTTCTCCTGAAATTACTATAGACCCAAAAAAAGTCTCTACCAGTGATACCTCAAATAATTATTAGTAGTAATAAACAGAGTTTTCCGTAAGTCCCTCTGCGATGCTCAGGGTGGTCTTAATATAACCTTTTCAGGCTTTCATATGGCTTCATATGCAAAAACCCATGGTTGGGCATTGCTGTGAGAGAAATGCAGTCATTGCTGATTTTTTTTATGAGATCGTAGAGATTTCATATCAAAATATCGCTTTCCTTGACAAACATCATACACCATTACAGATACAATAACTTCAGCTTTTGTGCATATTTTGAACTTTAATATACTTAATACGTTATTTTAAGTAATTTAGTAGTTTGAGAGATTTGATGCGCCTGCTTTTTAGTCTAAGAATAACTGAAATTTTTGAAGTTGACAGTCCTGAGCCACAATTCATGACTATGTTTTATTAAGTAAACAGCTAAAAGTGGTGGGGGCAGACCATCAGACTTACATACAGTTTTTCAGTCAGCTGCTGAGTATCCAGATGTTTTAGAAACAGCTGTCATTTCATGATTTCATTACCAAAGCTGTTGAAAATTACCTAGGCTCTGATATATCCCTTAATTTATAGACCCTGATTCTCCCCTGCAACAGTGGGTTTTATATTGCTACCAAATCCCTACTAAGAAGTGTATATTTGGAACATTTCCCACTATATATAAGTGTATTAATATGTACATCCACAGTGACTCCCTCCTAATTCATTTCCTGATGCTATAATTAGATACCTGAAAAATAGGTGGTGGTTTTTTTTTTTTTTTCTCTAAAGTTTTATTTTCTTTGGTTCATGAATCCGGGAAATCCAAGATGAAGATGTAAGCATCCAGGGAAGTTCTTCCTGCTACATCACCCCTTGATAAAAGTAGAAAGGGCAAGGGGCTAGAGAGAGCAGCAGAACACGGGAGCTAATGTCACTCTCATGTCAACTAAACTCTCATGCTAAATAACTCCTTTCCACAGCCATGCCATTAACCTTTTAATGAGAACAGAAGTGTTCAGATCTAGCTACTTCTTACCAACCTACATCTCACTTCATTATCAACTAAGTTCATTCACTATTAATTATGAGGATACATTCAAACCATAACATATCCAGAGATAATAGAACCAAGGTTTGGCAAAATAATATACAAGCTTTCTGCATATGATTAGTGATTGTAGCTGAAAGTTTTCCTGGTCCCACCTGGCTCCCGCAGCCTAGCAGTTCTACAGCCGCTCAGACCCAAAAAAACACACAGAGGCTTATATTAATTATAACTGCATGGCTATGGCTCAAGTTGTTTGCTAGCTAGCTCTTATATTTTAAATTAGTCCCAAACTATTAATCCATGTATCACCACTTGTTCCATGGCTTTACCTGCATCCCATTACATATTGCTCCTTGGGCAGCTCCTGGTGGCTCTCCTGCCTTCTTCCAGTCTCTCTCTTTGAATTTCCCACCTGCCTTTAAGCTGCCTTGCCATAGGCCAAATGACTTTATTTATCAACCAACCAGAGAAACACATTTTTGCAGCATACAGAAAGACATTCCCTCATCACTTCCCCTTTTTTGTCTAAACTAAAGGAAGGTTTTAAATTTAACCTATTAAAATTACATATAACAAAACAGTTATCAAGCAAGAATTACAGTTACAATATCTAGTCTATTTGTATTTTGTAAAATTAAAGAAAAAATTTCTATCTATCTTATATTTGTGAGTCTAAGGTTTCATATCTAATTTATCTTTTATCATAACCAAGGAAAATTAAATTATAACTATCTAGTCTTCAACTATATCAAAGACCCCAGAAGGATATACTATTACCTAAGTAAACAGGAAGAGCATTGTAGGCAACCTCCAAAAATCTAGAATGATAGAGACAGTTGCCTGCCTGGACAGTCATCCAAAGTTCCTCTGTAGTGTTGGGGCATCCATCCTTAGTCCATAGGCCTAGATTATCTTAGTCATTTTTTTCTGTGTCCTGTAGAATGTCTGGCAGTTTCTTCTGTGAAACAGAAACCTGAAGGACCATCTTGCCTTGCAAAGTTCAGTGGTCATCTTCCTATGGGTCCTGAATGTCCAGTTGATATGCCATTTTGTCAAGCTGTCCAGGCAAGAACAGTTTCTTGCACAAATGGCTATTTTTGCCAGGAAGAATATAAACCCCATATAGAGTGTCTTTGACACCCATCTTTCTCTTTGAAGTAAATGAGTGCTTCCAGGAGCAGACATATCTCAATGTCTAGAAAAGTCTAAGTAAGTTTTTAAAACATTTGAATGCTATATTCTGCAGGTCTTTGAAGTGTTTGAAGATTACAGATCTAATTGAATTATATCCATGTATACCTAGAAAACTTAACATGACTATAAGTTTGACTATTATAGAAGACTAATTATTAATCTGTATTTCTTAATTATGCATTACAATTTAAATGAGCTTCACAAACATAATACCTTAAACAAGAGTAGAAATATACATACAGTATAACAAAATTAACTTTAAATTTGTATCAATAAACTAAAATCTATACCAGTGTAAAACATTTTAAACAAGTTGCTCTTTAAAAGTTGATTCAACAATCCACACTTTTATCCTATCATATCTACATCCTATATTTCTATACCATATCCCCCTTTCTTTTTTAGAAAGGTATTGATTATGACCAATAACAATTTATAACCAATAACCTAAACAAAGACAAACATCCATAATACATTTTTGGGGAATGTGGGCATAGTTTTCTAGGCTACTTCCTGCTGATAAAGGGTGCTGGTAATTCTATGGAGACACAAAGAAAATTTTAGGATTATGGTCAAGTCCTGACTGCAGTAGTCTGTGAGGCTACATTCTCTGAGTCAGTTGCCTAGAAGTTGATTTTGGATGTTGGATGATCTGGGCCATGGTATCATTGGAGACCTTTCACAGGGTCTTGGCTGGTCAAACTATATTAGCCTGGAAGCAATCCACAGGTTCTCATCTTCTGTGGAAACAAAAGCAGAACCTCTTTTCCAACGCAACATATCCATAGACATAAATTTTGGAATCAAGATATCTTTAAAAATATACATATTGATTTAACTCAGAAACTTTTAAAATCAAATGTCTCTCTGCAGTTAAAAATCTCAAAGACAATATAATCCAGACTCTCTTTGTGATTTCCATCTTTATGTGGCTTATTTTTTACATTACTTTTACTTTCTCTTTAAAGACTTTATTTTTTAAAACTATTTCTTTATATAACTGTCTGTATTCATTTTCTTCTCTCTTCCAAGTCTACATACATTTTTACAAACACTGTAAACCATTTAAAGTCTCATTCCATCTGATCTGAATCTGCCTTATTGTGAATCTATTGCTTTAAACTGCAGTGGTTAGCACTGAAGGATTAATCTTGGCTGCTGATTCTGCCCATCTCAGTTTTTCAACATGGTGGAGATAATTCACTGCCAGCTCTGGGAGCCATGCTGTCCACTGACTCTGGGAGGCAGTGGGTCTATGCTCCTTTCAAAGCAGTGTGTAGCCCAGAAATCTCCTTTTTTTTTGTCTGTACTAGCAAAGGCTAATCCACCATGCAGCATAATGTGTGGCTTGGAGATGCCTCTGTGTACCACAGTGGGATTCCATCATGCTGCAGGTCAAGCCCAAATGCCATGATCCTGCCATAGAGTAGCTCAAGCCTGCAGGCTGTGGCTGGCCTGAGAGTGACAACTAGGAAGCTGTTTTTAGCTCCATTTTAGAATTTTTTTTTTCTTTCTGAGGCTTTAGGTGGAAACTTTTGCCCCATGTTTTGGTGCCATTTATAGTTGGAAGATTTCCTGTGTCCCGGCCTGCTGGTGGTCAGGATAAATATCTTCCACTTGCATCCTCCAAATAAATACACAGAAGCTTATATTAATTATAAATGCAAGGCCATGGCTCAAGCTTTTCGCTAGCTATCCCTTATATCTTAAATTAGCCCATAACTATTAATCTATGTATGGCCACATGTTCCATGGCTTTACCTGTATCCCATTACATATTGCTCCTTGGGTGGCTTCTGTTGGCTCCCCTCACCTTCTTCCTGTCTCTCTCTTTGAATTTACCACCTGCCTCTAAGCTGCCTTGCCATAGGCCAAACAGCTTTATTTATCAACCAATCAGAGCAACACATTCACAGCATACAGAAAAACATTTCCCCATCAAGTGATTAATTTCATTATTTTGTATACAAATTCTATGGAATTAAGATTTGCAGTTCACATATGAAAAAAAAATTACTAGTACATCTCCACTAAGTGATGAATTATTTATACTGTACTGTACATATGACTTACAGTATATGACCTCTGATACAGCTTAGAAAATTAATGAAGTATAAGCCTTAATGATGTCAGACATGCTGTATTCCTTTATAGGATACCCTGTAGCAAGCTTTTGCTTTTTGGCCACCAACCAGCTCCCAAATCATGACACAGAGATTTATTAGTAGTTTTGAATTCTCTGCCTTAGCTTAGCTCTTATTTTAATCTGTTTCTCTTTACCTACATTGTGCATCAGGGTGTTTTTTCTTTTTCTTTCTTTCTTTCTTTCTTTCTTTCTTTCTTTCTTTCTTTCTTTCTTTCTTTCTTTCTTTCTTTCTTCTTTC